>JAGQDJ010000165.1:0-118585 GCA_022885665.1 Triops longicaudatus
AAATGCAAACAATAAGTATAAAGATCAATTGAACCGATTCTTGACAATGCCTTGATTATGTGACACTTAGTAAGTTTGGTGCTATGCATCACAATCGTTAAAATTTTCGCTAATTTATGGAGGAGGAAAATTTTGCGCCAAAGTTTGAATTTAATGAGAAACATTTTCAGAAAAATTCTGGCTGCGTGCTAATTTCATTAACATGTATATTTTTCAAAGCGTGTGTTAAATGACTAGCATGAAATAATTTACTTTATGATAGGTTAGGTATAGTAACTCAGGTTTAATTGCGTTAATTCCGATAAGTTTAATTTGTACTTTACTGTTATAAACCCGCCTTCGATTTCTAATTTTCCCGTCTCAGAAAACTGAACCTAACCTAATTTATTACTTTTTAACGTATTTAATCCCGGCGCGTCTATGCAATTCGTGGAAAAGTCAATGCAAAAGCTAAGTCAGTTATGTCAGATTACATTAGGTTAGTTAAGTCAGGTAAAGTTAGGGCCTAACCTTGCCTGACTTAACTAACCTATATTGTATAGCGAACCGCCCCCCTGCATATTGTATACCGATACAGCAGTTAGCGGGAACACACACACACACACGCTCACTCACTCATAAAAAAATAGGCATTAAATTTATTTGCACGCATGGTTTGGTGGGCCCCTGAAGCCTGTGGGCCCGGCGCACTTGCGCCATGGTTAATCTGGCCCTGAGTGGAATGCTGAATAGTTTTCATGAACCGTCTTCGGAACTTGACCATACGATTCGCCCCTGCTAATGCTATTATTAGTTTTATTGGAAGACAAGTACTTAGTAGATCGTCTTAAAATTAATTTCTAAGTCCGTTACTAAGCATTTCATACGTATCGAATGATTGAGCGTCCCCGTACCACCCATCGAAATATTCAAAACGGTGGTAGCGCCCACGTTGAAGCCCACTGCAGTAGATGGACAAAGTCTTTCAAAGTTATAGCATATTATAGTGGCAATTTTAGAGCTTAAAAGAGACTATGTCCACTGAGAACTAGCGAGAGCTTTGTCGTGCTAACACGGTGGCCTTGAAACGTTGAAAATTTCTTGAGATTTTGTGAGCTACGCATATGATATTAGGAGCTGGCTGTGATCAACACAATAAACAGTGAACCGCTATAGTCTGCAGCTGTTCGCAGTTCAGTACTATACTTGAAACAGGCGTTTTTGACTCAAACGGTATTTAGCGTGAAACCTTTGTGGGTGTTTTTGAATGGTGTCTAAGCCTTTGCCATCATTTCCCCTTCAGTTCTGTGTGCCTTGATTTACTTACCTTATACACAATTATGTTACAAGAATCGCTTGGTATTATGGATAGCCAAGACGAAGTGCGAAAATTACAGCAACTGGTAAAAACCCTGGAGCTCCAAAGCGACCATTTACGCGTGGCAAAACAAAGAAATCACAGCCCTGTTGCGCTTTCCTGCAGCTGGACCTTAGATGCTGAAGACTCTTTAGATCGTATAGACTTGCAATGGGAACCCTCTCTTGATGAATCTGAACTAGACTTAACCCATTCCATTCATCCAACTTCACGACATGGCGTCAAAGACCAAGATACTTCGTTCTGGGACGAACTGGAATTCATTGATCTGGAACAAATCAACTTTTCGGATGAAGAATCGTGGTATTGTAACTTAGCTATCTTATCAATCCTTCGCCCGTTTATTATTTCCTAAAACCCTGCCTTAATCTTTGTAAAGACCGTTGTTGTGCCACGCAAAACCATTTTACACAGAATTTTCATTTAATTTTAACATCGTTTCAGTCTACTTCACAAGAATTTTAATCGTAGGAAAGAAAAGAATAGGAAGGAGTTATTCATTTGTATAGTGTTTAGTAGCAAGGATATGCAAATAAGCTTGCGTGGAATACGAAATAATGAAGAAAATATTTGCGTTGACATTTGTTTCTTATGGGAGCATATATTCAAGTGTAGCTATTTATTTTCTGCTTTTTCTACGTCGTACTGGTCCCTCAGTTTTGTTTTGTTAAATAAAGTAAAAAACAAATGTATCCTAGTGGTAAAGATTTTGTGAAACAAACGTCAAGTCAGCCAATGGTTAGATATCCCAGAGTTTATTAGCCATGTTATTTTTGTCTTTTTTTCCTGTGTTGTTCATCATGAAGGTGAGTAACCTGCTAGAGGTGAGTCATCTTAGTTATAAGATGCTAGAAATCTTTCATAGTCTTGCCTTTTAAAACAAAAGGACAAAGACGTGTTACTGTATTGGCATATGTTGCGTGACACAAATTGGTTCGCGCTGTTTCGAGCAATGAAAAAGGGCTCACACATGTTATCCTCCAGATTGTTCAATTTCTTTACCGCATGTGTGGGATGAGGCACACAACACAACCCGGATCTCTTTTACCATGCCTTTCCGGAACGAGCGATTCCATTCAGGCAATAAATCCCATTGGAGGGATTTTGAAGAGATCCGTTGTTCTTTTGTAGTGACAAGTTTTCATAACAGGAAAAGTTTTGAAATTACGTGCGTGACCCTTAAAAGGGTTATTGAATCGCACGGCACACAGACGGTTCGTTTCCCACGCGTAATAACGTTCCTTTACTGTCCCCAGAATTGAATTTCTTTGATTGCAGCTTTTAACGTTTACCTTAAAAATGGCTTAAGGTTTAAATTGCGCCTGGGAAGTAAAACTACCGTGTACGTTGCTTAGCTAGACTTTCGTGACCTTGTCAAATATATTTTTCTTGTTTTGCTGTTTTTTATGTCAAAGGTTATGCGAATCGCCAGCGGCAAGAGGAAATAATGGCGACAAGGGGAACAAGAGCGTGTTGGATTGGTTGTATGAAGATGATTTACCTTCTGCCAACAAGTCTTCCTCAATGCAGTCGAGTTTATTACCTCGCAACTTGATTGCGTCTGAAAGTATGACATAATTTTTCTTGTTTCACGCTCTAATTATTATTTTGTATTCCAGGCACGAGAAGTCCTCAACTTTTAAGATCTCAGCTTCCAAGCCCAAATCCTTCTGCAGTTTTGTCTCCTACCCCAGTTACAAGTCGCTTAGAATATTTTGCAAGACGTTTCACGCCATCTCCGGACCGAAGTCGGATCTCTGCAGAGAGAGAGCTGTCTATACCAGCTCCATTTGCGTTAAATACATCAAGTAAAAACCCAGCCTAAGGAGAAATAAGAGCTTTAAGCAACATTGTTGGGTTTAGGTACACCCCGTAACATTGACACGCGGACTTTCACGCGACCCAAGAAGAAACTGGGCCAATTTGGGGTAATGCCAAGCCCAGTGCGGCAAGTTGACACATCCGGTGACTTGGAAGACCTCCCAGCGCTGAACTCCACCTTTACAGCACCTTCGGCTCCTAAAAGAAACGCTCCAACTTTAAACAACACTTTCGTTGCCGAAGACGATAATTTAGCGAATCCGCTTTTGAACGAAACGTTTGAGGTTGAACCCGAGCAGGGAGCTGTCTCTAAAGGCGTGCCAATGGATTGTGAATCGGATAAGGAAGAAGAAGACGTGCACAATCAAACACGCACATTGAATGTTTCGTTGAACCAAACGTTTACGCCCCAAAAAGTGCCCAAGCGAACTTTGGCATCCCCGTTACAAGCTTTCGCAGCCAGAAACCAAGCTGCGGCAAACCTTAACGCCACTTACACTGCAGAAGCTGAAGAAGAAGAGCAAAGGAAACAAGAAGAGGAAGTGAGGCTAAGAACTGTGATACCCACACCACCTGTGGAAATTGACGGGAGAGAGAAAACGCCGCAGGGTAGATTGTTGTTGCTGGAATCGCGCAATTCGTCCAGACACGGTTCCAACAACAGCTTGTTGAATTCACATCACCAAGACGTCCAAGATGTGTTGCTGGCAGCTTCCCGACAGGAAGAAAGTAAGAATTGAATTTTGGTTAATTAGCCAAACAGGAAAACGAAAATGTAATTTTCGTCGTTAATTGTCAGCAAAACTTGACCGTTGAAAAAGCAACAGGAAGCTCAGAATTTTCTCTAAAATGTTCCTGTACAGCATGTAATGTGCTTGTTCATTCTACA
This sequence comes from Triops longicaudatus, assembly GCA_022885665.1. NCBI lineage: Eukaryota > Metazoa > Arthropoda > Branchiopoda > Notostraca > Triopsidae > Triops > Triops longicaudatus. Next base: position 4,068 of record JAGQDJ010000165.1, read on the forward strand.
AAATTGCAAAAAAAATGCGCCTTTAGCTACAAATAGTCACCGGGGAAAATGCAAAATGCGGCATAGTGCGGCACTTGCAGCCAAATAAGCTGCCATAGGATGTAGAATGATGTTTCTGACGTCAGTTTCTGGAGCTCACCTCAATGTGCGCTAAATAGGCGATACGGACGTTTGCAGGCGTTATTCAGATCTCCGCTGTAATGAAAAGCTCGGTTCTTTTTTCAGTTTATTTCTTTCAACTGTACTGCACATAAAAAAAAAAACGTAATTCGTAACGTAGTTCGTGTTTTTTTTTATCATTTTCAAACATTTTTCACCTTTCACGGAAAGACATGGCAAACTGATCGCGAAAGTTTTGGGGTTCGGGCTGGTTAAGACGCGTGAATCTCTGAATGTGCCTTCATATGGGATGCGTGGGTTCGAATAAGCCCTAATGCACAGATATTTTCGAAAGCTTTGCTTTTTCTGTACTGTTAATGCTAATTGTTTTACCTTATTTGCGTTTGTTCAGCCAGATTCGTTTTAACCATTCTCGTCTTATTGCTTCATTAATACCATTTTTGTAAAGTCATGTCTTTTCATTGACGATATGTAAAAATTTGAATGAATGTTAAGCTTGATAGTAGCTTTGTTAAAGGCTTTATACTAATTCCTAACGTAAATTTGTTTTGTTGTTGCAAAAGGCTTGGAGCTTCTGTCCAGTACTCCTATGCGGCGTAGCGGGTTCCCAGGTAAAAATAATTGGATGTGAAAGATGTGCATTTATTAAGTGATTGCACAAGCTTCTTATTAACCTTTGGACGAACTAAAATTGCATTCTAATATGGGTTAAACTGGTAATGCTTGCCTACAGGAACTTTACGTGGTGCAGGTTCGGTTTCATCTTTGGGCTCGCCTATAGTTATGCCACCGGCCCCCAGTACTAAAGCGAACGGTTATCATTCTGAAGGTTCTTTGGCCGATTTCAGTCAACGACCGCAGCAAACTAGAACAACTGCTTCGCCTTCGCCCACGCCTTCCAGTGCTGCTAGTAGCCCACATAGCTCACAGTCCCTCGATACCAACCCTGTCTTTGCTGCCGAGGATGGTACGCTTTTTTAATCCTTCTGAATGATTGTTTCCTTTTTTATAAAAGTTAACCCAGTCATGAAAGATTCTCAAAACTCCTTGAAAACAAGATCTCAAGTAAGGAAGTGCACGTAAAACAACCTAAGTTTTGATCGAAGCTCGTGAAATCCACCCTTCTCTTTCGTATAATGACTAAAAGTTTCATTCTTAGAAAGGAAATGTAAAAAAAATTAAGAAATAGTTAACCGTACAAAATCGTACAATTTAGACTTAAAATAACTACGCAATTTTCTTAAGGAAAACTCCGCCGTGAAGAATGGAACTAACTCGTCAACCAATAATTCTATTAAGTAAAAGTTTAACTTGTAAACCCCACGGCACGACAATCTTAGATGGCAAAGTTCCTGTGTTTTTTTTTCACACGAACTGGGTCGGTATCATAAAACTTTATGTTTGCTATAGACTATAACAGCGATTCTTCAGTTTTGAAATTTTTTTCATGACTCGTCCTCCCTGAAATGCTTGCCTGTCTCGAATACTTAGCTTTCGACTAATGAACTAACGTATACCTTGGCTTCATTTAACGACAGATTCATTAGTACGGAGAAGCATGCCCAATTTAGCTGTAAGAAAGGTCAGTGGCATCTCTCGTCTTGCTCCTCCCACAGTTGGACTCCGCCCCCCTGGAGTGGGAAGACTTTCAATGCAGCCCAGCGAATCACGTCTAAGACCCCCTATTGCGGCCCCGCCCCCTAGAATGCCAGCAGTGCAAGCTCCAGCGGCTCTCAATACTACACGACCAGTAACTCCTAGTGAGTCTGTGTTCAAGCAGCCACAAGTACCCATCAGGGGAATTTCTCGTCTCCAGCCACCGTCTAAAGTAATTTTTCCCGCTACTTTTAACACGCAGTGTTTTTCATAAATATTTTTACTTTTAACATTGAAGTTTTTATCCATAGAACACATTTACCCTATTTTTTTTATTGAGTGACGTTTCAGTCTTGGTTAGAAGTCTTTATGTTCCGTAATTATTTTGTTCTCATATATTAACCTCGTTTAGTTTTTATTTATTGACATGTTTAAGTATTTTTAATTGTTTGATTATTTTTGCTTTCACTAATCCTGTTCAACCACCTTCGGTACAGATACGTCCAGTGAATGGACAGCCTTCAATTCCGGCTCCAGTGGCTCCGCGCTTTGCTCGTCCTTCAAGTCAGGCTCCACCTCCGGTTATTCAAGCTCCAGCTTCCAGACTTCCAGTAGCGCCATCTACACCTGGGTTACGACCTCCATTTTTTGGTATTCCGCGACCGGTCTCCCGACTTCCGGCACCTAGACATCGATGAGCTTGGGAATTAATTTTGTATATCAATTGGAATCTGTCCAGGGCGTTTTAAAATGCGCGATTCTTTTTTTTTTCTTGGAAAACTATATATTCTAGGAAAGTGCCTTGTAATAGACAAATTCTATATTCCGCGCCACGTACTGTGAAAGAAGGGGAAAAATGAAGAAATTACTCTTTTTTTATTTGTTACGTTTCTTCTTTGGCTATTATATCATAAGTAACCGGGTCGAAAAGCTCTTGAAACATGCGAAGATAAGCTATGCATACATGAGTTTCCCTTTTAAAGTATAAAAACTGCTCTGTTTAAGAGAGCAGCCCACAAAACTTTCAAAACTTACTTGTCGAGGCATATTTTTGGTATCTGGGCAGCGTTGTCTTCGTGTCGTTTGAGGTTTTCTTGTTCGGTAGCCTTTTTAGCTCGCTGAAAGTTTGATACTCTAAATAGTATACTTCATGTTAATCTAACAGAGAGCAAGCGAGAAAAAGATCTCGAAAGGGAAGAATTTCATACGTTACTCAGATACCAACGAAAAAAGGGTATTCAGATATAAAAGAACCTGCGGTGAACTGTAAGACTTGAAAGTTTTGCGAGTAGACCTCTCAAGCAGAGCTGGTTTTATTCTTTAACGAAATCCATGTTAAAAGCACCATATCTAGTAGTTATTGGATTAAAGAACTTACTTGTACACTTGTAGAGATGACTTACTAACATTACCAGCTGGATAAGGACTCGAAAGTAAGAAACAAAAATTATGAGAAGGAAACACCAGAATTGCATGCTTTTGTTTAGAAACGTTTAGCCAGCGAGGTAACACGTGGCTACGTCTAACGCAGTAGTGCTGAACTGACGTAACAATCTTGGCGACCCTTTCGGCGGGAATAGAACATGTGTAACAACTTGTCTTATGATCAGCTAGAATGAACTCTAACTTTCTAGCCTAATGCTTTGTTAATATGTAAACTATGAGCAAAACGAAGAAAAAATTAGGCAGAAATCTCTAGTTCTCTTTCTGATCTCTATAGAAAGACTACTTTGAGACGCTCTCCAGATGTATTATTGAGCTGCATTGCTCAGAATAATGTGTCAAACAAAAGTCCATGTAGTAGAAGTCTTGTTACTATACTGGAAATTGTAAAGCAAACAAAGTGAAAAATTCTTTTTGTACAGGGTTATGTAATTTAGGTTCGGGTTATATGTTTTTTAAGAGTAATACAATTGATTCGGTACTAAGCGGTACGTTTTATGTTGAGGGGGCACATTGTCCTACTCTGGACCCATTTTTCGTGAGACTTACAAAGTTAGTTAGAAGCGATTACCAATTAACGTACGCGAATATTCAAATTGATTCTCTCAGTTTTGCAAGCTACGTGGTATAGTGTCAGTAAAATTTGCGTATACAGGTAACCCTGTCCATGATAACGCTGTCCGTTCTTGTGGACTAGTAAGTCATTTGGTGGAAACGGCGTGGCAGATATAAGTAAAATACTGCAAATACTTAAAGATTCACACATGTTGTTAAGGCCACATTGGTATTTGACCAAGCAAGGGACTGAAAACGCTCTGGGGTGAAGTGAGAGGAACAAATAGGAAACAAATGGCATTTGCGCTTTGCTAGCTGTGATCGAATTAAAGGTTGCCGTGCATTTTACGAACCTGATGATCAGCGAGTTTATGCGAAAACATCTGTTGATTACAGTTATCATGAAATCGCAAACGTTAATTCAAATATGACGGTGAAGTTTTATTCGACGTTGACGTTGATAACTTTTGGCTGATGCTTCAAAAGACCTGTTTAACTACTGTGTTTTAATAACAAATTAATAAAATATACGTTTACTGTTGTCTATAATTTTGTTAGGTGGTGTTGACAATCTTTAGACTTTTTTAGCTTCGCAGCTCGCACCAAGGACAAGCTGTGCGCCGTCGAGCGTTCTGAAGTTCAAAGGTTGTTTCAGTTTTTTCTTTGTGCGGTTGTGCGACTACAAAGTAAAAATGAAAAGCTGGGTTTGATGTACTGGTAAGAAACTGTGGAGTAGAACGTAAATAGTGTTCGAAGGGTGTCAGGCCTCAAAAGGGACTGCACATGCAGAAATTCCATCCCTATAGGTTGGTCAGAGTAATACATTGTAGGCTAAGTCGACAGTTTTTCAACAGTCTTTATCAAATACAATAAAGCGTTAAGTAAGAGTGGAAATTTTGAAGCAGTAAACGCACTTGAACATGTTTCTATGGAAAGGAACAGTTAACATGAAGCCACAACTGGGCGACAAGCAGAGGGAGACGTGGCCAACTGTAACACTGATAGGCAAATTTTAAAATAAAATGCAAAAACTAGTGATAGAACTCGCAATTTCCCATAATATTATGTGTAAGTCACTTTAATGCCTTTCGGAACTCTGTTCAAATCTCAAAAAGTCGCATAAGAGGAAACTTCAAAAATTATCTAAATTGTAGAGGTAATTTAGATGGAATGTATTTCAAAACTTCTTCAAAATTATTTTTGTAGGAATTTATTTTTAAACTTGATAAAAAAAAACTTTTAAAGTATGTTCTAAAAATGTAGAGATTCTTTAGATGGAGTTTATTTAATTAGGCATGTACAGTGCAGTCCAAAAAATGTTTCGGGAAAAGGTATAGGGAGAGTCGTGTAGTTTGACACGGGTTTATTTTCACACAGTGCTTTCATTTCTCAATCTACTGTTCGAAGAAGACTTAAACTGGTTAGACATTTACTGTACCTATACCTGAAAGTTATCGAAGAACATTACGCTTGCAGAGACCAAGATAGAAATTAATAACTACTTTTTCGCATTCGCGACTTTGCTTTTGCTCTTTAAACTGAACCCTGTCGAACCAGCATCAGGCTACTTTTGTTCGCCAATTTTTAGGATTAGACACAGTCGAGTTTAGTGAACCTGAAACCTTTACTACTTTAGTAAAATTCACTACCGTTTTCAAGAAAACATGCATTAACTTCAAAATGGCGGTTTCGCCTATTAAAACACACCACGTTTCGTCTTACGTGTCACATACCGTAGTATACGCCTGCATTAGGGTGGCAGCGAGAAATAAATTGGAAAACGTTGCCATTGCTAAGAGAGTTATATTCAACGGCTCGCTGTCTTTAAACTATCGCACTTAGATTAGGAACTTACATTTAAGTAACAATAGATTCACAATAATACTTCCCAGCGCTTAGATACGCAGATGTCATTTGAGCGCGTAATCCCCATAACATTTTCCGACTGTAATGTAGATTATTTCATGTTAATTGCATTTAATGTCATCTACAAGGATACGATCACTGATTAATATCGTCTTCGTCGATGTCTTCTAAGTTTTCTTGTAACAATCTCGTACCTAATCTTTTGGTTCTCCATCCATTTGTACCCCATCGATTTAATTTAAATCAGGTTCTCAATTGCATTGCTATTCAACTTTTTGCACAATAGGGAAACTCAGGACATATTCTTCACGGCCTAAGCTTTCAAGACGTACTCTTCGCTAGCCGAATTTTTTCAACTTATTGACTTTCTTCAATGTGTACTGGATTGGAAGTCAACAATTTCAGTTTGTAAGGTTATTCTTATGTTTTGTTATTCAGCAATACAATTACTGCTCAGCCTGTTCCGCTGGTTTCCTTTAGTCAAACTATTGGCGACTTATCATGGCTCGTTGTAATAGACGGCGTTCATTCTAAGGGCTACCGCTTTATTCTGTCACGTGCCTTACAGTGCTAAATAATGTAGGGGCAGTGGTTTTCAAACTGTGAGACGCGGCTCCCAAGGGAGCTGCGACCATTGGATAGGGTAGCCGCGGGTCCTGTTAACAACGGATGATTTGCCACACTGTTATGCTTTTTTTCTCGCAAGCTTTGAGAAGTAACAACCGATGTAACTAAACGTTGGCGTTTATCAGACATGAAAATAACGTGGAGAAATTTTTAATAGGTTGAACTCATGTTCACATCCACCGGAGTTTAAAATTGTCGTGTATTTAATTAAAACCCGACCACTGAAAAGTAGGCTTTTCCTTTCTCTATTACTGCAATTCCCGGTGGCTTTCACATGGAAATGTCCTGAAGAGGGTATATGAACTCAGGAATGAGCTTCATTCCAACCTAACTGAAGGACACACCATTTTGAAAAATAATTGTCAATTACGATTTTATATTGAAAATGGTGCAGCTTTGCGACATATTTGACAAGCTCAAGACTTTAATTCCGTCTTTGCAAGTATGTAATTATATTTCAGTCCCAGCTTGAAGACATTTCTTCGGACTTTATTTTCAAATCTAAGTTCAACGCCTCATTGCTCTCAGAATTCTGGCCCTTGGTTAAGAAGAGCACCCAGAAATAAGGATGAGAGCTCTTCGAATTTTGATTGCCTTTGCGACATGTTACTTTCGCGAGGCAGGTTTTATGGTTTAGCATCAATTAAAACAGTACAGGTGGCTACTCAATTTTCAAACGAAATGCAAGCCGCAAATTCCAATACTGAACCAAGATTTGAAAACTCTGATTAAAAAAAGGCAAACATATCCCTCTTACTGAGTTAGCACATGAATAAACTTCGTATTTTTTGTGAAATCCGAGTCAAGTGTGGAAGCCAAATAAACACATTATAATTCGACTTCAGATCCGTCTTTAATTTTTACAAGCGTAACTGGGAACAAATGTAAAATAGACTCGCATATAATAAATGAAAACCTACGATCGTTTGTGTTCTTTTATTTGGGGTCATATACTGGAGGGGAGCCGGGATGGGTTTGTACTTGTGGAAGGGGAGTAGTGGACCAAAAAAGTTTGAAAACTACTCATGTAAGGTATATGAAAAAACAATGAGACAAGCCGTCTGGAAATCTGGAAGTGTAATACTTTACGAAATACTTTGGAAATTATGGGTTCTCCGACCTACCCTATGTCCAAACTACCCCGATTTCTAAACGGAAAATGTTGAAGCCCAAGATTCTCTTTGCGACTCAGAAAGTACTTTTCTCAATATAAGAGCTTGTTAAATTTCGATGTAAGAAATAACATAAAAAATATGACACGACAGGAGCTAAAGATGTTGTAAAAAAAAAGCGACGCCCCTGTTGAAACGGTTGATCGAGAAAAGGGCAGTAGGACGACCTACCTCGTTGACAAAAAAGCTCTTGTGTCTATTTGAGATTGCCGGTAAAGAAATGTGAGGATAGTTTGGCCTGTGTGAAACTTCGTTTAAGTTGAAGAGGATTTGCCCAATTGAGATCGACGTTCTGGGAAAGCTAGAGCAGCGTCGATAAGGCTAATGTGGGTTGGAACAGTTGGAATGGAAACCAAGCTTTTGACAGAAAACTAAAACAAGTTCAAGTCTGGAGATCACTTGGAAGGTTTTCGAAAGCAAGATGAATGTGATAAGGAAGTTTGTCAAAGTTTCTTTCATGGAAGTGTATAAGAGTGGAACAGGGAAGAAAACATTTAAAGGTGGCTACATCTATTTTGAACGTTTTTTTTGTTCCCTCGTGCAAAAAATACAAGATTGCGTAAGAAAGAAATGTTTCTGGGAGAAATCTAGTGTTGCCTTACAAATTGTTTCCTCGAAAATGTTTTCATTTTGTGTTTCTTGCAGAGCTTTCGTCCGTGTTTGTTAAGTTTTAAAATCACTCAGTTCAGTGCCCAACTCTCAGATGCTTTTGGCAAGCTGGAAAAGCAAGCTTCTTAAGTAGCAAGATCGTGTCTAGACAAACTTCCAGAACAGCAGTTGACGATTTACAAGTTTCTATGCCTTTAACTTGTCATAACGCACGAAAAAAAGGCAGAGAAAGAGGGAAACGTTTACTTTGGCGGGCCGTGGAAGGTAAAAAGGAGAGAAAACATGCGATGTGATCGCGTGATTTATCTTGTCGTGAATGATTTTATTATTGAGCAGTTTCGTCAATTCTGGCTAGATCTTTGTGAGCTATTTGCTTTAGAGGCTTACTGCGTAGCAAGGTTTAATGAACACTGAACATGACAGCATCGGAAGCATGATTGGAAACGAAAATGCTTCGTCTCTACGAACTTTTGCAACAAAACCTGTAGAAGAGGATTTCTTGGTGGTAGAAGAGAGGGGGACAGATGTTAGTGCTGTCTCAGCGTTTCTGATTGAAGAGATTCATTCGTGCAGAGCAAGAAAAAAATACCAGCCAAGCCAAGTAAGCTATCATTTGCTTTTTTTCTTTCGATCCTTCACACACAATCCGGCCAAAAGGACAAAGAATGCACTCTGCTTAGCTTGTTCCTTCTTTACACAAAATCTTGAGTTGTTATCTCATATTTTTTTGGCAATGCAGTCGACTTCCTTTAACATCACCGAATTAAAAAATAGCGTTTCCGAGAAAATTCTCTTCCACGCGAAAAAAGCTTTACATTAAGCAAATTGGAATATGTAGCAATGTCTTAAATTTTCTTCATCACGTTACTTGTTTGTTTACATTTCAAAAATGGCAATTTCACATACCATTTATATTTGTATGTTTTTACAAGTTACGTATGTTGCAAGATTTGCTGCTTTGATTCATTTTATGGCGTCACATTACATCATACACTCATAGATGGCGTGTGCTACAGCACGTGCAGCTAAAAACGAAAATATGTAAGGTATGGACTCTGTTTTTACACTTACTTAAAAAAGTATTATTTTTATACGTAATAATTGATTGAAATGATATTTATTCCCAAGGGGACCAAATTGTCTAATTTATGTAAGGAGCTTCAAAATAGGAGATTCCGTTTACTACGAATGCTTTTTGCCCGTCTCGTGCGCTGCGCAGGGACCCACGCACGCCTCGGCTCAAGCTTGTCCCTTGCTGCCAGTGTCCAGAAGCCCGCCAAATCCCGTCCAGGGCTTCATTCGCCGAGTAGACGCCGCTGGAACAAGACGCGTAGTCTGGGACTTGTGGTGCTACATATTAGGATTACGTGTGCAGTGTGGCGAAAAACAGTGAACTGCTGGTTTTGTTTACCTTCGAGTGAACTAAAGTGTGTGTTCGTGAGTTTTCACTTGTTTCCTTAACAAAGTGGTTCACTTGTTACAAAATTTACCAGGGATTAATGGATTATTCTTAAAAAACTCATCCTACCTAAGATCAACGGTAAGCTCGTTTCTTTTGTGTTGCGCAAATTGTCCTTTTTGGAAGTTTACCTAGTTTTATAAGCCAAAGTGCAAACTTTACCAGAGATCGGAGGTCTTTTCAAAGCGTGAAACTTGTTTTGAGGATCTTAAGACGCTTGGAAAGCGTGGAACGGACTCCGCCAAGGCTGGAATAGCCTCAGTGGGGCTAATAAAGGCAGACCATCTTGTCGTTTCCCTATATTCCTTTTGCTAGTTACTGCCCCTTTTTTTGTTGGTCAGTCTCCGTCCGCTTTTGTTTTTCGGCCAAGACGTGTTACTTGCAATTAACTTAATACCCCCGGCTTGGCCAGTTTCTCTCGGTTGCACTTAACGTAACCTCTCTCCCCGGGGTTACGAGACTTACACGAACACACAAGAAAATCAACTTAGCCTAACACATGTTAGCGTGGTCCATAAACACGTGACGCTACTTTTGGCCTATAAACGGTTTTCAACCACCCATCATGTCCTATTTCAGTTTTAGGCCATTTTAAACTTGATCTGTCAACTTTTCAGGTTAACAGTGATCACATATAAATCGATATACTTTCCTTAAAATACCAACCGTGCTTCATTTCCATGTGTCCCTAGATTCACTTGTGTACCTTATTACAGTCAAATGATAGTGAAAACCTACAATCATGGAAATGAATGTGACGTCAAATGACCATGGCGTGGCAAATTTCTGGGAGAAAATGCCCACGCACGTCTTCTCAGTACATTTCACCTCGTCTCGGAGAATTCTAGAGCCTTTTTTATTCCTAGGACCATACTTGCATTATCCATGTGAAGAAACGGCGAATGTGGACAATGCCAAATTTGCCACACACCTGTAACGATGAACCTGCAATATTTTCGCCAGAGTAACATTTTCTGTTGACTGCTTCTTAAACGATTCTAAGACATAGGACAGATAGGAAACGTAAGCAAGTTGCGTCTCGCCGAGTTAATTTACTGCGCAATGCAAAATTTATGAAAAGAGTGATGACGAACAAATAAGTAGATTAGACACCTCGAGATAGATTTTTTTTAAATAAACGTTAAGAGGCATGGTTCTGAGGAACGTAATACTGGGCTAGCTTGCTTCGTAAAGCAAGGGATTGGAAAGTGCTGTGATTCAGCTACTTATCTAGGTCGTTTTGCTCAAGCTTTGTAAGTAACGTGTATCTATAAAGGCATACAGACGAAAAAGGGGGCCAAGTGCAAGTAAAAAGGAGCAACAGCAGGCAAACGAGAGTTTTTCATGCAGAAAAGAAGTTTGGAGGGGGTCGAAAAGTTCCCTCTATTTATCAGCTTGCCCATTCTACCTTCTTGTGCCTTTTAATTTTTGGCTGCTTTAAGACTTGAGGTTTCTGAGTCTGCGATTACGATATTTGGTTCATTATCCGCCTTCGTTATCACCATTCCAAGGCGATTACCTTAGATATCAATTTTGTGGTAGTCTTTGAGTGAGGGGAAATTAATAAAATTACGCTGTGTTTGTAATTGCAACTGGTGGATAAGGAAACTGAAGGTGTTGGGAAGTGACAACACGGAAAGGCGAGGTGAAACGGAGGGATGATGATGGAAGAGGTGGGGAGTAATTGAGGAAGAAAATTTGCATAGAATGGTAGGAAGTAAGAAGGGTCACAAGAAAGAAGAGAGAAAAGGTAAGGGAGAACTTGAAACCTGTCTCCATGTCTGGCGAGTTTCGAAGCAGATGCTTTGTCGGTTTTTCCAGAAGGTAAGAAACAAAGAAATGAAGACAAAAAGAAGTGAATTGGAAAAGAAGTTGGGCAGCCTCATGTGCTTGGTGCCCAAAACATTAGAAAAACAGACTTGGGCGATCCGAAACCACAGAAGGAGACGATTTTTTTTTTTGTGAGTAAGGTTTGACATTCACTATTTTTTTGTGTGAGTAGTTTATAATAAGAGCCTTAGATTTTCTTTTCCTTTTTATGGATGAAAGGAAAAGTTTTTGTTTAGGATTTTGTTTTCTTAGAACCTTCGGATTTTGTTGAGAATTCTCTAGGGCATCTTTTTGTATTTTTTTTTTAATTTATGCAAAGATGCTTGATTTTGCCATGTGTGCAGGTCTTGCGGCATTAACTTTTGAAAGATGCCATAGCAAGGGAAAAGAAACCGAAAACGAAGGTAAATGACAGGTGAATGTAACCCCAGGCAGGAAGCTTTTTGTGCGAAAGGATGAAAAAAGTTTTGTCCTTCACACATGTGTTCACGCTTTTGGGCTTTCGGCCAAGAAGTTGAGTGAGTTTGAAGATTGCCATCTTTGTGTGTATATTGTGTACCTAATAGATGTTCGGGATTTTGCGTTCTTTTGTAAATCTATTTGAGAGGACAAGAGTTTCGAGAAGGTTGTTGTAGGGATTTTTTTTTGTCACAAATGAAATGAAAATTAGGTAGAGGAGAGGAAGGTCGTGTTTTGTTAGTCCTATCATTTTTTCGATTCGTAAAGCGTCCAAGGTTTTATGTGAGATTTAGAACAGTTGTAAACAAACATTTTGAATATTTTTTATTCTCGAAGGATAGCTAGATTTAAAGCCTAGAAAAGGATTGAGGTCCTAGAGCTGATATCACGAGTAAGAAACGATGCTAAGGAGATTTAAACGGATTAATCCGAATAATGTTTGCATAGCAGTGAATGGCTTTGCTTTTTTTCTAGAAAAAATGAAAAAAACTTTAAATATACCATCTTCATGAAGAATGGAGAAATGGTCAAAGTTGGCCTATTTTTGTTTGACTACTCCATCTCTGTGTTGTGTATCGTCTATTTTATCTAGATTTGCGAATTAGTGTGCATTTCGTTGAACGTTTTCAAGACCTTTTAAATATCTAGCTTTTGCTCTCTTGTATGTTACGTGGAATTGTGAGCAGGACTTCCAAAATCTCCTGTTCAAACCTTTTTCGTATTAATCCCTGTAGTAAGCGAGGTTCGTCAAAAAGTCTGTTAATTAGCTACTACGCCAAGCGTTCCAGTTGAACTCGACGCTCTGTTCGTGTCGAGGGTAAAGAAATCTGTCCATCACAGCCTTGAAACATTTTTTTTATAAATAGCTCAAAATTCTGTTAAAACAGCCGCCTTGAAGAACCGAAGAACCTCACATGTCCAGACTGGCCTACTACGAAAGTTAAAAGACGGCGAAGCAATACCAAAACCTTGTCGAATTCAGTCCCTCGTCTTTCCTCCTCTTCCTCCTTTCTTTTCCATTCCTTTTTCGCTTTCGGTTCCAGAACGTTAAATGATCTCGTGCTGTACATTCGTTGGTCGCGCACATTTTTCTCATCACCCCGAGATTTTGAGCTTCCACTTACAATCTACCCCCTGAAAAGACTCCGTGCCATTGAGCTCTGTACCAGTAATTTCGCCCCCTTTTTCCTTCTTGTTTCTACCCCAACAATGCTTACCTTTGTGTTCTTCAAAAGTTGCTCGGAATTCTTCCTTGGGTAACCATGAATTAATCGTGGTACAAGTCTAGAAAAGTTTAAGCTCCCGGGCAGCGTGGAGTTGAAAAAAGAGGCGTGGCCTTCGATCAGCTGCCAAATGCAGTTAGCAAGTGAGAAACGGCGTCTTACAAACATTTTCTCTTGGCTGTTGTTGCGGCAGAGGCGGCGAGTTACAAACAGGCACGATCAGTCGTTCAAATCGCCTGAGCGTCCATTAATGAAGCCCAGAAGAAAAACTGCTTCATTGCTCATTTAACCTCAACTCATTTAAAATGGCGTCATTGCCTGCCACAGAAACTATTCTTATTGCCCCTGGTGATAAATCAAATAAGGAGGAAAGGGGCTTCCAACTTTTGCAAGTATTCCTTGAATTAACAATGCTAAGAAAGAGCGACATACCGTGATGACAATCGTCGGAAGAAGATTTTTCTACGCCTGAAATATTGAGAACTAATCCTAAGACTGGAAAACGAGGAAAGTTTGAGGGCATTAGCTAAAGACACGTAGAAAAATATTTAAGCCTTGGAATAGTTAAGGCCCGTCTCCGAAAATTTTAAGAAAAGTGCCAATGACAAGGTCAATTTATGACGTGTGTCGCTTTTTTTTTCATTTTCGTAATTAACTCTTTTGAAGGGGGATGAATGTTACACTAGACTCATCTCGCTCATTTTTAAGTAGTCCTCGTTATTTTTTTTTCTTGCTGAGGAGAAAAAAGGTTGACAAAAGCACAGTTTAAGAGCAAAATGAGCCCAACTGGAGGGAGTGTAGCCACCAAGGATAAACTTTTTGGGGATAAAGATGACACTTATGAGGTTTCAAAAGTTAAAAGAGTTTCGTAAAAACTTGGTGGGAGAGCCTTTAGGGAACTTTAGAAAGACCAGTCTTCTTAACCCTAATTAAACAACACGTCCATAAAGAGAGAATATTTGGGATATGGGACGACGAGGAAAGATTCTTAATTAGCACATATTTCACGAAGATTTTGCATGTAGAATTTTAAAGTTTAGTGCTGTTGCATTACGTAGGACAAAAGTGGAGAGCAAGCTTTTTTTCCCCATGATAAATAGACCCATGTATACACCACCCGTATGTGTATAGCGAATGAGGTAAACGTGGAGGAAATTAATACACCTGACCCTGAGTTTTTCTCTAGACAAACACCTGTATAAGATACATACGTTCACCTCTAACGCTGGGCTTCATTCATAACCCAGCGCATATATTTCAGTGCTTTCATTTGCTTGTGCCCGTGAACGAGAAAAAGTAAGAAGACCTCCAGTGCCTGAAAAAGGAAAATCCGTGTGGTTGCATGCACCCACGCTGAAATTGGGCAACAGTTTCAGAACGGGCTATGGACCTGAAAACGTTTGAAAAATACTGACCAGACCTGTCTGTCAATGTCAAGCACCTCTTTACCTTGACGTCGAGGGACAAATGGAAAATGTTCCAATCAAAGGTTAGGAAAGGAAACTTCGTGGCCTTCAAACGTTCGAAATCAGCGTATTCGTTTTTCGAACGTTCCCGACAGCCTGCGTTCTCTTGAATATATGCTTGTGCGAAGGCGAGCACAGGAAGTTAGAGCACCGTACTGTAATTTAGTGCTTGACCAACGCAACAGTGAAATGTCACTAGTCTCCCAAACGTTGTAGAAACGGGAGTTCTTTTTTTTTCTGCTCGTGGACTGATCGAAAATACCTAGTGGAGGAAATATTTGGACTTGGTGCAAATATGGGCTGCCAGTGGTGCACAGATAACGAAAGACACGGTTTATACACTAGCACTTACTAGTGTATAAGCATATTGTATGAATAATTCAAATCTTATCTAGTGTTTAATTACTCTATTAATTTACGGACATACATCAATTCCTTTCACTAGTAGCCCAAATTTACACCACCTTTCTCAAGGGGCAATCTAGTCAAGGTTCAGAAAAGTTCCAATATCTCACATTCACGTTTAACTCTGAAATACTTTAATGCACATTTTGCAGTTGAAATAACTTTTTTTTCGTTTTGGCTATTTCCTTTATGTCGACTCAGATATCAATTAATCAAATTGTAGCCCGTACGTGCACCTTTTCTTCTACTTTCCTGTTGTAGACCCTGTCGCATTTTCTACGCTGCAAGATTTTTTTCCCAAGATTTCTAATTGGCTTGAATGTAAAATGAATAATGAAAAGTACTGAGAGTTTTGCAAAAGATATTCGTGAACATTTTGGCGTAGACTAACTCAGTAAAGAAGACAAGGCAACAGAGACAAAGATACATGAACAAGGCAACTGTGAATTTGTTTCAAGGCACTGAAATTTGGCTATGAAGCGTAAAGCGCTCCGTCTTCCACGCTTCTCATGCCTTGACAGGAGAAATTCTGGAAATAAGGGGTGGGAAAGTAAAGCACGTGGTTTGAAATGTGCAGTCGAACAACAATCAAACATTTGTTTTTGGCCCGACACCACCAAACATTCTTCTAAGATAGCATTATTGGAAAGTTCGTACCCGTTAGAAACGAATTCAGAGCGTTTGAGAAAAAGTTACAACATAGACACGAGCAAATGGACATGCATCGAAGCGCATTGCTCTTTTTGCGTTGAACTTGACTCGTCAGGAGGAACATTTTTGCTCGGTCATGTCGCAAAAATATTGTAAAAACTGTTAGATTTTCACACAATCATTCAAAAATGTCTAATTTCTTCCTCGAAGTGCCAGCGAAATGTAAACACGGTCCGAAGTCACTTTAAACTGCGCCCTTGTAAGTTCGATTTTCAAAACGTCCTGAAATTTTCGGTCGTCCAAGTTCCGTTGTTAATTAGGTTACAAGGGTAGAAATAGCTTTTAGGAGCATTTGAGAAATTCGTAAGATTTTTTCTCCTTTTTGCGCATGTTGGAACACTTCCAAGTGTGTTAAGGGAAGAAAAGAGGGAAAATCATAGAGTTCCGGAGCTCTCACAGAGGGTGAAAGAAGGGGTTTTGGGGGCGTTCTTGTTCTCTAGCAATAATGGAACTCTTCTCCTCAGCATATGTTTTAGTTTTTTGGGGGCATTTAGGCAGGAAATTTTTAGTGTCTAAGAGGGTTAGGAAATAAAAGCCGGGGTAAATTAAACTACGTTTCACCCCTTGGGTGACAATTCTTCGAAAAACTTGGGAAGTTTCCTGTGCATTCATCCCTGCTTCACCCCTTGAAGTAGGCCAACGAAGTTTTATAGTTGTTGTGTCTTTAGATTTCTGGGGAAGAAGGGGTGTGGTTTTATGGCTGTAGAAATTTTATTAGGAGGTTTTGGGCGCTTTTTGAGGAGAAGGAAGAAGGATGCAAAAGAAAGGTATGAAACAAGATAACAATTCGATAGGGTAATTTTTGTAGAGGTCTTTGATTCAAAGCAGCTGTGATTTCCATGGTTCGAGTTATTCTTGTCGTTTTTCCACAGCTAAGCATTGTGGTAATTTGGTAGCTGAGTTAGGAAAAGGAGAATATGTGTGTCATAGTGGAGGATTTCGGGGTGGGATGGTAGTGTGTCTAATCCGCTTTGCTGTGGTTTCAAAAGTTTTTGTGTCTAAAACCAGAAAGAAGAGGGGAAAAAAGAACATCAAGTTGGAAGTATTGTTATCCTCAGCGACTATTGTAAACGTCCTAACCCATATCACACGAACTGGATGACATTGTATCCTGAAACCTTTCATTGAAATAACGAAATGAAGAAAAAAAGGAAAGGCGAAGTTGAGTGATGGAGGCCTTATAGTTTTTTTTTTTTCTTTAAAGTTGTAAGGTTCCAGTTTCCGTCTTTCTAGATTGTTTCAGTTTATGTCGATGTCGTGAAGACATTGAAAGTGTTAAGAAGCAGGTTCTCGGTGGTAAAACGGTGTCGTTCTGTAGTTGGTGGCACGGTATATGGCCGTAAATTTGGATTACAGAGCAGGTGAGATAAAAGTGAGAAGGTAAAAGGAGATAAAGACTGTGGGAACGGGAATAAAGATTATGGTGCACAAAGGAAAGCGAGTTTGTCTTAAGGCGATGTGGTCAAAAACTGATTTTTCCGCTTTTTTATTTTGGATACAAAAGAGTGTCCAGTGAACCTTAAGGGTATAGGGCACTAGTTTAGGATAATAGCTTTTTAGAACGGGGGAAAATTAAAGACAAGTTGGTGTTTGGAGTTGTTTTTAGACCAACAAAGACGAAAGTGTCGAATCAAAAAGAGAGGAAGCGACTTACGAAGAGTAATGTGAGAAAATGAAGTGTGTAAATTGACTTGAATGGCTCTGGTGACGCCAGAAAGAGTTTGGATCAAGTTCTGCGTTGGTGAGAACAGAAAACTTGTGACATCTGAAGTTAAGCACAGCAGTGTTACGTTTTCTAAACTGTACTATTGGGAAACGTATCTTATCGCAGAGTTTGTTCGTTACTCAAAGTGAACACAGCGTAAATTGTTGCCCCGTTGTTCAGCGAGGCTCGTTGCTACGTTGCGACTTTTCATAAATTTTTGTTGTTGTCCTAAAAAGGTCATCGTTACGCCTTGTTGTGTTATATCCAGAACAAGAGCACGTGACAACTTCTTTCATTGTTGGCCGAAAACGCTCGTTTAACGATATTTGTTGCCGCACAGCATAAACTTGATGTTGCGTTCTGTTCTTGTTCAAGGATGTGCGTTATAAGTTCGAGTTTAGTGTTGCCGGAAATGAATACTTTCGGAATTCCATTAGGATAGCTCAGGAATGATACATTATACTTTTTTCATTGTTGTCTTGAAACAAATCCATAAGTTTCATGGCCGCTGGAAAATGTTCTCGTTATGCATGCTGCATTGTTGCTAGGTATTCACATTTCATAGCTTATTTCATGGTTGACCTGTAACAGTCGTCGTTGCAAATTTTCCTAGCTGAGCCAAACGAAGCAAATTCGCAATTTTTCATTTCTTAGTGAAAGATGCCCGTGACAGACAAAACGGGATGGTTCGTTAGTTTCACGCTGGGCCAAATACGTTTCGTTTTAACGACTTTCCTTCTTGATTCGTAACGTTGCAAATTTTATCACCTAATGTAAAAATACTTGAGTTACTTATCAAGTTTCATCAAAAAACAGTTTAGTATTCTCTGTCTTCTTCAGAAGAAACTAGGTAAAATTTTAGCATAAGTGCAAGCGTGATTTTGTTTCTCTCAAATTTAATTTGAGTTTTTTTTTATTTCGTTTTGCTTGGCGTGTGTTTGTTTAGAATGTCAACGCCACAGCTTGTATCCCATCAACGCGATGACGCAAGCGTATGTGTCTTGTCTTACCATGTCTGGTTTGGCAAATTTGTTGATTTTTTTTAAAAAAGATATTAGAGGCAACGACATTACAATGATAAGAACTTTGAATTGGATAAGATTTATTAGCTGTACGTGGGAGGTTTGAAGTTGACGCACCATATTTTGGTTAAGTGTGTGAATTCGGGACCAGCGTGGGAGACGAATGTTAAATACTCGTTTGGGAAATCGTGTTCAGAGATCTAGAATGACTAAAGAGGAAATTGATGGAAAGATTACATTCTAGAAATCCACGTCTTTTTTCTAGTCGGTCCAAGTTAAGCCTGTATTCCTGAGCTTGGGTTTAATCTACATAACCATTCCTTTTGGAGACTCAGTTTCGGATTTAAGTTTGGCGAAGATTTTACGGAGCATTAAGGGAAGGAAAAGAACACGCAAAGATTAGAGATGCTTCACTGTGGAAGATCGAAGCGTCAATTAGGACTTTGGGTCGATGTTAATTAGTCACGATGCATAAAACCCCAGTTTGAAAAACACAACCAAGTCACACACGAATTTCGTTAAAATTTGCCATGAAAGGTTAATGAAAGCCGCCGTGCAGCGTTCGTGTATTGTCAAAGTCAAGGTTTTTCGCTGGTGTTAATTTACAGGGCTTTTTCCTGTACATGTCGCATTTGCATAGGCAACCTGCAATTGGGCACAGCGCGCAAGTGAAACAGTAGCGCAGTCACGTTCCTCACCTTTATGAGAGAAAAACTTGTTTGCGTTTCTTTTTTCTCTTCACACGTCAGCTCGAAAGCAATTTTTCGTTTTGCTTAGCATAATTAAAATAAAAAGTGTAAGAAAAATATTTAAAATATAATATTTAAGTCCAGAATTTTTGGTATTACTAATGCCATGCAATACGGTCGTAGTCTGTTTTTTTACGTCGTAGTGAGTTAACGAGTACAACATTGAATTTCAAGATTTTGTACTGAACTCCATGAGCAAAGGGACAAAAACCCGTGCGTCAAGTCCTTGTTTTCGTCTTAAGTGTCGAAGCAGACAAGCTCGCATGGAAACCTGAAGCATCAGGTGGGATTATACTGAATGGGGATATGCATTCTGTATTTGCATACCCGTTCTTATCCCAAGTTTCTTCTGGGCGACATTTTAATACAATTTAAGCAATGTATTAAGAGTAAACGCAATTTTCATTTCCAGCAACATTTGCATCCAAATGAGACACCTTGTCTGGTTTAATCATATGGAAATCTTCTTTGCTGCGAAGCAGGCGAATGGCTCACGCTTTAAGTTCAAACTCTTCCTTAACTCCCAGAATCTTAAAAGACCAAGGAGGTTGGTTAGAATGAGCAAACGAAGGCCTCAATTAAACCGCCTTCTTGGCGGTGATGATGACGTCGATCGTTGCACTTTGAATGTTGGGGGCCCTAACATGTGGACGCACGGGAGTTGAAGCTTGACTACATAAAACCCATTCCCACCCTTCCCATCAGCAAACTTGTCATTTAGTGAAGAATACTCATTTACATTCACGAGTCGTCATTACCAGCGTTGTCCTGAGATGAAACTAAAAATACGAAGTAAAAAAATAAGCAATAAGCCTTGTCCCAAATACATTCTATTTTTTTTATTCTGTTAAATGTTAAGTAATAAAATTTAAAATAAATTAAAATTATAAAAAAAAATAAAATAAAAAAAAATTAAATAAAATTTAATTCTGTTAAGTAATAAAATTTAAGGAGATTTAAATGTATGTAATTTGTAATCTTTAAAAAGAAATTGGGAAATAAGCAAATCAAACTGAAAATCACAAACACCGTAAGTGGGATGAACGACAGAAATAGAAAGGTGCGTGATGAGTCAAACGTTGATTTAGTCTCCTCTTGATGATATGCAAGCCACGCCTCCTCACCAAGTTTCCACAGCGGGAACTTTAGGGCGTGATATTATGCAAATTAGAGCTCAGTTCCAATCAAACACCTTGGTCTTGTTACGTTCCGTACTGCACACAATGCAAAAAAGGTGAGGAAAGAGAGAGGAAGAGGAAAATGTCGAAAAGATTAATCAGGTGTGCCGGAAATGACGAGAGACGATAGGTTATTTCCGTTTGCTCGAGTTACAGAAAGTGAGCAACAAAAAAAAGGGTAAGCGCATTGTCAACCAAAGGAAATCTCGGAGCTTAGTTTCCTAAGCAAAAGCATATAAGTGATCATGTTTCTTTTGCTTGTGGAGGGTTGGGGGGGGGGAGTGTTTGGGGATAGGAGGAGGCAATAAAAGCAAAGCGGCTCGTCTGTAAGTGAAAAACCTTTCGGTCTTGGGGTTTATGCCTCGGGGTACTGTAACTGGGAAATTGGAACCTTCGGGGATTTCGTTTGTGTGTGATACATAGCAGTAATCAAGGTTTAGAGTAGGGTGAGTTTCCCTGCGAAAAAAGGGTTACAACCCCCCCCCCCCCACTTTATGAGCGTGGCGACAGTTAGCAGATTGCTCGGACAAGGAATTGAGTCAACACGGAACTGACTTTTAGTAACGAAAACCACAGCAGTGATTCATTTATGCTTAAGAGAGTTCTTGACCACAAAAATACCGCGATAAGAGATCGAGTGCGCTATGAAGCGATTAAAACCAAAATGAACGGGTCTCCGAAAAACTACTCACACTGCCTACTACTCACACTATTCAGTACAAACATAGCCAAACTTCTTTGATTTCTCAGGACATACAAAATATCCTGCAGTTCAGCATCACAGTTGAGCAATTTTCCGTTTTACCACCAACCACTTTATTCGAATCGTGATGGTTTTAGATGGGATTTTTGAGAAACTTAACCAATCTAAACCTGGCCAAACTAAATCTATTCTAACCTAGCTAAACCTATTCTAACCTTCTAACCTAGCTTACTGAATTTACCTTAACTTACAACACCTTACACTTTTTGGCTTTTTGAACACTGAATTCTAATGTAGTAATATTAAAAAAAAGTTTCTCTAAATTAATGTCAGGATAAGGTATGGTCATTGAAAGTTCTCGTTAGATTTCACATTGGTAGTTTTCGATCAAGTACCATCTCGCATCTGTGACAATAAATCACCAAAAAGGCTAAGCAAAAACAGTTGTAGTTTTGAAAGGCTCTATTAAAAGCAGGATTCTTTGGTGATGTCTAGGACTAAATGACTATAACTCATTGTTGGTGTGTGAGAATTAGCTCATGAAAACAGCCTGCGGGGAAAGGTAAACAATGGTATATTTCAGTGCTGTCTACACAAACTGATATGATCGAGTAGCAGTTTAGCATTAGTGACGTAGTACTTTGTAGGCTCGCAAATATGTCGGTAATTGACTGGTGTTGTCGAAATTGGATTTCCTACTTATTTATATCTTAAAGTTTGGTAACATGGAAATTAGCAGATATTTGTAAAGCATTTTCATTTCTCCTATTTCAATTTTTTATATATTTTCGTTCAACTGTTGAATACTGTATTTTCTTTTCATTTGCTCTTCTCCTTTTTAATTTATGAATGTCATAGTTTACTTTTCTTCTGCCACTTTCGTCAGGGTTTTCGTTTTTCCACTTTCTCGTCTTCTTTTCCTTTTGATGTCTTCTCAGGCTTCTTCACTTTCTTCTTCAGCTTTTTCATATTCATGTAGTTTCACCACACCCTTCTTCGTCTTCATCTTCGAGTCCATCTTCGTGTTCTTGACTACGACTTTCTGAGTTTTTTTTTTCTTTTTCATTTTTTTCTTCAATATGCCTTCTCGCTTTACTTTATATTTTCTCTTCCATGTATGTAGCATAAAATCGAAATTGCAGCCAGATCGCATTCCTATTGGAGTTTAATCGTAAAGTGACTACCGTGCCTGTCGCGTGACAAATATAGATATTGTAGAGCAAGCTTATTGTCTTGGCTTTACGGACTAGATAGGAAGGTCAGATGGACCGGTAAAGAAAAGTAAGAATAAAAAGGGCCCCAGCGTTTTCCGCACATCTGCCCCAAGAGTTATGAGCATATTGGTGTCGGCCAAGGCAGCGACACAAAAGGTAGTAATGATTGTCGTGTTCCCATCTGTCAGTACGTGTGACAAAACGGGTTGGCCCTTAACCATTTATCGATTGGCCGCGGACTGAATCCTTATGTCATTTCCATGTCAACAAATTAACTGAAAAGCTTACTCCACTCTGAATCTCGGTTGCGCTCAGTGTCTTCTTTGACACGGACTTCAACTCCCTAACAAGTAACAGTCCCACTGTGGAAGCCAAAATATTCACGTAGAACAATCTTCAAGCGTAATACAAAGCGATGAAGATTTACACGCAGAAAATCCCTCGTTCTTAGCAAAATTGTGTTATGAAAATCCATGGGACACCTTTACTTCATACGAGTTGTAATCCTTCTCTCCTTTTGGTGTTTATCGTACTTTTTCTGATATTCAGTTTCGAAGTTTTTTTTTTTCTCTACGCGTAGCCTTGGGTACCGCGTAAAATGAAGTCATCCGTGAAAAATATTGGAAGGAAGTACCGCGTAACATGGGAGCTATCCCTATCCATATCTGAGCTTCACCTAAAAAAGTTATCTTTTGCAAGAATTTATAATTTCTAAAATATGTAGTTCCTTATCAAAATGCTTTCTAAATTATGTCGAAACTTAAAAAAATATAACGAAACAGCAAGTTTCGAATTTGTTCCTTTTTGCTTGGGTTTCACATTCGAACTGCGAGAGGGTGAATTTCCTTCTCGCTTGACGGGTCACTGAACTAATCTTTGATCGAGAAGCCAAATTCAGGCAGTTTCCTATAAATTTACCCTGTAGTCCATCCTATAAGGAGTGAAGGGTGAAAACCAGATCGCATAGATGGTATTGTACTGTTTGAGGGAGGATAAAAGTTTTTCATGGCGGATTCCCGTGACGACGACAACAATACTCATTGGCTCTGACCTCCCCTCTTTTTCCGAGAATAGACAGAGGAACAAACTTTACCACCACCACCTCAACCCCCTTCTTTCTCTTTCCAATCAGTTGGGATCGCGCGCTTTTGATATCGACCCCCCTCTCTCATCCTTGGCTCAGAGATGAGAGATGCTGCTGCTTGCGCTTCGCTGCCAAAGTTGCTTTTCTACCCGAATTAAGAATTAACTCACCCTCCTCCACCACTCTCGAGGGATAGTGCAGATTCCAGTTTGAAGGCAGGGTGCTGAAGGGAAATCAAGCATACCTAAAGAGGGCAAATCGAGCTCCTGGGAGTTGGGCAATGTTCCGAGTGCTCATAGTGTGCGCGTATAGCACAGTGCAGTACACAGGACAAGTACTGGCGTATGTGTACTGCACTTTACGCATGTGAGTCATCCCATACATGTTTCATAAAAGCGCATTTTGATAGAGGGGTGGAACTTGAACTTGCATGTTCTCTTGGTAAGAGAGGGGAGACGAAAGCTTGTCCTTGTTTGCTCCATTTTAATTACACGTGATGGAGCAGATCCAATCTGAATCCGTCGGCTACGCTTTCTTCTTCTGCTGCTCGATCCTCTTCAGGTCTAAAGGGTCGAAAAAACTTAATTAGCCTCCAACAGCCTCTTGGAATCGTGCCTGTTTTAGACTCGGGGTAAGACTATACGCATATGTGTGTGCAAGAAAATAAGGGTGTTAGACAGTTCGAGGGATTCTGAAAGGAAGTAAGAGCGAAAGGGGGTGAGAGGGGGTGAACCATTGTTGGCAAGCCGTGGAAGCAAAAGGGAGACTATCCCGCCTTTTTCCCTTCTCTTCTGCGCGTTCTCCCTCGTTTTCGGGGCTAAGGGTGAGATTGCAGGGGTTGGTTTCAAACAATGTACTATCCCACCCCCTAAAGGGACCATGGGGGTTGAAAGGATGGATAGGAAGCGAAGGTAACAATACTTCACCCTGCATTCCGGGAGTGGTACGTACATGTATAGTACAGTACCTTCACCGTGAAAGCTTCCGAAGCATTTGTACCGGAGACGCTTCTAGCCCCAGGTGGTATATTGCAATGCAGAGGGTGATTAAGGGGCGAAAAGAGATCGTAAGACGAGTTTAGGGGGTTATTAGAGAGAAACAAAGCTAAAATGTGGAATGGTGTTTACAGGTATTGAAAATTATTACTATTGCGGGGTTAAAATAACAGAAAAGGAAAAGAGGGTAAGGCTGCTAACAGGGATTGTTTGTACGACGAAAAGTGTACATTGTTAGATATTTCCTGGAAGCTTACACACTGTTTAACGTAATTGCAATGTTGATGGTTTTGGGCCTGTCAATCAATAGTTCATTGTTGAGTTGATGGGGAGGATTGGTAAGCCTGAGGGTTCTTGGGGGTAATTTAGTGGGTAACAGGCAAGTTTTCGGTCTAGGTTCGCGGGAAGCAACTTGATGCCAGAGCTTGTTCTGTAATATCCATCAATCTTGTTATCAATTTGTCTCTTTCAATTATTTTTGTTTTCCATCTTGTGCCGGTACCTAACTACGGTGTTCAGTTTCTAATGCCCTTTTTTGCTCTTCAAATTTGCTCAGTCTCAGGGTAATTTAAATACAAAGTCTTCATTGAAAACGAAGGAGACAAGGAGTGAGAATTCAAACTTCCCACCGAGTAGTGGAAGAAAATAAAATCTTCATTGAAATAAAGAAGGCAGGGACTAAGGAAAAGTATGTCCTTGATTTTTCTCTCACTGACAGAAGATTTTTCTTCTTGGCACCATTGGGCGAATGAAAGATTGGTTCAGTTAGCGTTTCATTCAAGTTGACTCGGTTCGACTTGCTTGTCTTTCACCCAACCAAGCTTGCACGTTGCAGCAGAGAGAAAGAGATAAAAAGGGTTTAGCAAGGACGTGTTTTGATGCTGCAGCACCCAACCTGTTATTTGTATTGTCTTGCTATCGCGTATATTGGTGTATGGTACTGTAGCGTAGAGTGTTTGAAAGGAACAAGTTCGATTATTTGAACAAGAAGCAGCAGCTTAAGTTGGTGTTGGAGAAGGAAAGGAGGAGTAGAAAGGCTTGGGAAGAGCCTTTTGCTATCACCACCATACATGGTCAACTAAACTTGTGTGTGCTCTGCCCAAAATCCTCCCCAAGTTTCTTCGTGTCTTGTCTCCAGTCCAACTTGCTGGCTGGACGACCTTCTTAGTTTTATCTTGAGTCAACTTGTGTATTCATTACTCAAACTTTTGTTGTTCTGCTGGACTTTTAACATGTTAAACGGGCACGAAGTAAACAGCTACATTCCGTTAATCGCGTATAGTGAAACAGTTGGCGGAAAGATAAACTAGACTCGTTCAGGGCGCCTGGAAGCATTTCATTGTTGCCCTGCTGTCTACTTGGCGAGTATCCCAGCGTGGCATACCTTGCTGGACTCGCCTGGAGGGCGGAGAGATCGGGAAAAGTTCGATGAATGTCTCTACCCGGCTTTGAACGTTTGTAGACCACGACCTTTGCTTGTCTGCTGTTTGCTCATTTTGTCCGTGCTTGTCATGCGATTGGAACATCCATTTAGGAAGAGTTATCACTGAGCACAAGATTAAAAGCTTCGAAGGCTACCAACTCCAAACTTACCTGAATTGTGAGATTTTTAGAACGCAAATGTTTCTTAAACGAATATGATGGCAACGATGAATGTTCTGCTTTTTGCGTTTGTTTGCATTGAAATGAATTGCAAGCTCAGTTCTGCAAGCTAACTGATCTTTCTTTGAAAAATACTTGATAATGTTCATTAAAAAATCACAGTGGAATAAAGCGTAGCAAAGAATCAAGTGTTCTTTGCAAAGTCATCCACGCACGCTCTCAGTGTTAGTTGGTCAAACGCGTTTTACCTCCAACTTGCTACGTTCAAACTTTCAGAGCCATCAAATGAGGGAAGGCTCTGTGGCAATCTGACTGGTGTGTTAAATTTTCAAACGTTTTGCACCGGAAGCTTCATTTCGAATGTTTTGTCCATCATTCTGTCATCCAGGAAGGAAAGGGGGTTTGAATGTGGGTGGACGCGTTCGATCTACACTTCGGAGTTTCTTAAAATCATAGACGGACAGAGGATGCTCTGGAAAATACCTGTTATGTGTTATTTTCGTTTCCTACTTTTGTCTCCGCCATCTTGTCTTCTTTGAATTCAGCTTCAACATTTCAGCATCTCGGGATTTCAAGGCTCACATAACAGCTTTTCGCAACGTTTCTGTTCAACGAGAACTCATTTTTTCCTCCGATTTTCACGAGTTGGAAAGAAGCTAAAAATTTTCGACTTCGCGATCTCAATCTCCGGAAGTAAATGGACGAGACAAAAAAGTCACCTAAACCAAAAAAAAGTTAAAAAAAAAAACATTTAAGGCAAGAAAGTCAGTGTTGAAAGAGAGTAACGGAGAGGAAGAATTAACCTTGCGAAATTGAATTAACCGTATTAGCCCTCTTTTTCTTGCCTTCCCCGAAGGAGAGCCGAAAGAAAATGTTCGTTTGGAATTGGATTACCTACGATAGTGGGGGGGAACTTTTAATAGAAGACGAAAGTGAAAAGAAATGAAGAAGTGCCTTTTAATTAGCTCAGAAGTAGAACAAAGGTCAAAATGGAGTAGATTTTTTAAGAGACTTTTTGAAAAAGTGGGGCATTAAAAGGGTTGAATTGAGTAATATATGACCAAAATTTATGAAAAATAGAGAGGCTAAATACATTAGATTGAGTTCTGTCGTAAATCCAGGTTACTTTAAAAGCAGTCATAACATTCTTTTTGTATTAAGCTTTCCTGTATTTGCTACTTCTTGTTTTTTTTTTTCTTTTGGCAAGTCTTGAAAAGCGTTAGTTCCAAAGCGTGAAGAAAGTACATAACCTCATGTTTGATTTTGAATTCTAAATGCTTTATTCAATTTGGACAAGCGAGTTGTGAACGTCTTTCTTCAAAGATAAATATCCTTAAGAGCAAATGTGTACCTTGCCTTTAGTCAACGTGGACTTTGTCAATGGATTTTTCTTGGCAGTGAGAAGCGTAAAACGCTGGGCTAATAATTTTAGAGTCTGAAAATGAAGATCTTCCAAGTCGAGAAAGGGTTCTGTTTGTGTTGTATAAGTGAATAAATTTGGCCAACAAATGTTGAAACTTCCCGATATGTAAATAGCATTTATACAATGCAATTCCGTTCCTCTATCTCCTTTTTTATGACAAAAGTTTCGTGTATTTTCTACATTTGTATGTTGGCCCTCCTGAAACCCCCATTTTACGAATTCACGCATCCGCACCGCAGAATCGCGTCTGTGTACATCTTCCATTAGATGGTGAGGCTATGTTGAAAACCCGCGACGATTTGCGGGAAATCTCACACTTTGTCAATATTCGCTATTGTCACGTAACCTTCCGTGACTTCATCCACGCAAATAAATAAGATCATTTCCTGATTTCCGGAATAACGTAAAGACCACTCTCCTTCGTAGCTTGCGTTTCGAACATTGCGTCACACCTTTACTAGACCGGCTTGAGGAGATGCGCGAAACGCAATCGTATAGCCGTTGCGCATTTTCCAAGTTAGCAGTCCGAGAGGCTGCAGCTCGAACGGTTCGTACTGTCGTCAAGGCAGAAAAAGGCTTTTGACTTCGGTTCACAAGTTTGAGCAAATATACCGAACCCATCTCGTGCGCTTTGCAACATTCCATTGTTACCTTAGAGGCTCTCCTCTCAGAATTGCGCAACTTTCCGTGGCTTCGTAAGTGCGAACTTTTGCGCGTGCTTTACGCAAACCACTTCGCCAGTCGTGAAGAATTTCACGATAAAAAGCCTCACGCTCGTGTTGCTTACCTTTGGAAACTGTAATCTGACGTAACTTTCAAGAGCGAATGGTGAGAGAAGTTCTAAAGATGCGTTATGCTAGCACCTGAGCTGTCGATTGGTTGGAGCGTTGTGGGGACTGAACGGCGTGATAATTTGCGTTTCGAGCATCTCGTCGTGCATTAGCCGTTGCGGCATAATGCTGCAAGCATTCAAAATTGAACTTTTTGCGCTAGAAGTCTCGCGCCCGTACCGCTCTAATATTTTCACCTTTGGAGAACTTTTCTTTGTCGTGTAAGCACCAGACAGATAAAACGTTGTAATAAAAGATCGAGTACGAAGTGTGAAAAAAGGTAGCAGTAGAACTAGCAGTCACGGTGAAGAGATTTTTAAGTTGATTTTTACGTTGCTCAACAGTAGTTCTTTGGAGTTGCTCAACAGTGTTTCTTTTTTCTTTTGGTACACTGGTATGGGATGTGGTAAGCTAAGAAGAGAAAAGTCTGTCGGTGTAGTGCATTAAGCTTAATGACCTTCCCTTGAGAGAAGAAATGGTAGTGGCAAAAGAAAAGATGTTTATTTTCAGCAACAGACTATTTAAAAACTCGAAGAAAAAAATTCCCAACTCTTCAGCTTAGGAAAGAGGGAATGTCTTTCTGTTTGCCACCAACTCTTAAAACCCCTCTAGTCACCAAAATACAAAGTCGTTAAGAAAGGCTTCCCAAAGGGGTTAAAAGACAAGTACGGCAGACCTAGTTAAAAAAGAGAGAAAAAATAGTTAAAAGAAGAAAATGGGCAAAACAGGGTTTAAAGACTTTGAAAAGGATAGGGAAACCGTGGTGACTGATATGTAAAGTGAGATTAAGGTGTAAAGCGAGTTAATGTCGTGTGTCCCCCACGTCCCGGGGGTTGTTTACGTCCAGCCGTGGGTTCAAGTGGTGGTTTTCGAGAGGGTTAATGGTCTTTAGGTGACACGAAAACGGGGGTTGCATACCTTCTACTCTCTTTAAATGGGTTAGCTAAACTTGTGCTGTGTTGTTAACCACAAACTCCGCATAGTTTATAAGCTTTAATTGACAGTGTCGTAGCGCCACCCCCTGAGATGTTCAAGGGGTTGAAATTTGCGAAAATGATGGATGCATTGACGTTTTGGCCAGGTTGACCTCAAATTCATGGGTCATTTATCTCACCCTTGCCTTTCTGAAAATTGTTGACTCCGGAGGAGGTCGCTTTGCAGGAGAGAAAATGTGGGTGAGAAAAAGAAACGCGCAAGAAAAACAAGGGTGATCGTTTATCGGAGTTTTTCGGGACAAAAATCGGACCACTCTCTGAAATTAGATCGAGTCATATCAATTTTATTTTCCCCTGCACCCTATTTCAACCACCTAAATCGTAATTTTGGAGAAGACTGGCAATTTTCACACCAAGAAATTGGAAGTTCATGGAATCTACAAATTAGATATGCACAATTTTGCGAAACGGAATTCAGCCTTTGGATGATAAGGCTCAGGGGGTGATTGAGGCAACAAGGTGCATCGAATGTAAAACTTGTTAAGCAGTTTGAAAAGGGGTGCTTAAGTATTAATTGGATGATTCGTCAGGTTTTGGAGGTGTTTTCTAGGCTGAAACGAATTTACGAGCTAATCTCCGTAGAAGCACGTGACGGTCTGAAATTATTCTCCTGGAAGTTGCTTTTTTTGGACAAAGAATTAACGGGTGCTTAGCCGAATGTGAATGACAGATTAATTAACAGTGTTCTTAATGTTTTTCTTTACAGGAATTCTACTCGAGACATGGATTAGTCGATTTTTATACGTTCCGGGGAAAACGGACGCAAAAAACGTCGAAAATGAAGGAACATGAGGTTGGGAAGAAGAAAATTGTGTCTGAGTTAGGGGAAACGACGCATAGGGTTAATTTGGCCCGGCAGCCGGTACGCCGGCGATTGGGAAGATGGTCGGTTTGGATCGCCGTCGTGTCAGCCTTGGCCTGTGGTGCTAATTTGGCTCCTCAGGTGCGGGCCAACCCTAAAGGTCAGTTATACGCGTTTACACGGACGCGATACAATGCTTCCATTTACGAGAACAGTCCCGCCAAATCGTATGTGGTGCCGGAGGAACGCATGGGGATTTTTACAGGTTCGCTAGCCACGCCCCCGCCGGAGCTGCGCTACCGGTTGCTTAGTGGTGACAAGGACAAGTTTTTCAAGGCTGAAGCGCGACAGGTGGGTGATATTTGCTTTTTGTTCTTGCGGACGCGAAGTGGGCAAACTAATGTGCTCAATCGGGAAAGAACCAGTTGGTACAAGTTAAAAGTCGTGGCTTCGATCCGGGACGCCAACGGCGAGGAGCAAGACCTGGTTGGCGTGGAAACCGAGGTCTTCGTGTCCGTGTTAGATATGAATGATCTGAACCCTCTGTTTGAGCAGTTGGATTATAATGCAGTAGTTCCCGAAGACACGCCATTGCACCAGAGTCTGCTTAAGGTCAAAGCGGAGGACGCGGACCTGGGCATCAACAGCGAGATCTATTTCAGTTTGTCCGAACCCAGCGAACAGTTCGCGGTCCACCCTCTCACGGGCGTCATCTCCTTGACACGACCGTTGGATTACGCCAACAAGCCCGTGCACGAGTTCCGTGTGTGGGCGACAGATCGCGGACCAAAGATTGGCTCGGTCCTGAGAGCGAGTTCGGCCAAAGTCAGGCTCACCGTCCAACCCGTGAACTTGCACGATCCGGAGATCCAGGTCCATCCTCTACCTGAGATCTTCGAAAACTCCCATACAGATGTATATGCCATCGTCCAAGTAACGGATCCCGATAAAGGTCTAAATGGCGAGGTCGCGTTTCTGGATATCACCCAAGGCGATCCGGATGGTTTGTTCCGCGTTGTGCGCAGTTCTGACAACTCGCACGAGTTTACCATCCAAGTCCTCAAGTCTTTGGACCGCGAACGCGCTCCACAGGGTTACAATCTTACTTTACAAGCAGTGGACGCGGGCACGCCACCACGTTCCGCGACCCAAACCATCGCCGTCTCCCTGGCGGACATGAACGACAACGCGCCCGTGTTTGAAAAGGAGCAATACACAGTCAATGTACCCGAAGTGGCACCGATCAACACACCGTTGTTGAGATTGAAGGTTACTGATGCAGACTTGGGTCGCAACGCCCAAGTATCTTTAAGCATCGTGGGTGGAAATGAGGGAGGAATGTTTCGAGTTAACCCTCGTACTGGAGTCCTCTATACCGCCCAAAAGCTGGATGCCGAGCTTCGGGCGGAGCATGTGTTAACTGTAAGCGCGTGGGACCAAGGCAGCGCAGGAGTACGGAAGCAGTCCTCTGCCAAAGTGACTATTCACGTAGTCGACTGCAATGATAACGACCCCATCTTCCCTGCCTTAAACATGCAGGTAACGGTGGATGAGAACGAGCCTCCGGGCTTGGTCGTAACCCAGGTCATGGCCCGTGATGCAGACAAGGGAGAAAATGCATACATTTCGTACAGCCTGGCAAACCTGAATCCCGTTCCCTTTGAAATTGATCCTTTCACCGGAGTTGTACGGACCACGCAACTTCTGGACTACGAAACAGGTCCCCGGCAGTACGTGCTGCAAATTCGAGCGTCAGACTGGGGTGCGCCCTATCGACGGCAAACAGAACTCTGGCTAACCGTTAACGTCAAAGATATCAACGACAACCGTCCCATCTTCGAGCGTGTCAACTGCCATGGACGCGTCTCCCGTCACACGCCTATCCACGCCGAACTCCTAACCCTCTCTGCTTTGGACTTTGATGTCGGGAGCACCATCGAGTTTCGGATTGCCTCCGGCAACGAAGACGCTTGCTTCAGTCTTGACCGACTCACCGGTGTGCTCAGCTTAGCTTGCGACTTGTCTGACCTCGGGATCTCTGAACGGATCATCAACGTTACTGCCACGGACGGCCAGCATTTCGCTGATACCATGCCTGTAGTGTTGTCCCTTATCGGCGCACCTGGTGCTGGTAATAACCGATTACGCTCGCCCGATAGCTTAGGCCCTGGCCCAGAGATCAAGTTCGAGTGCAGGAGTACGGGCATCAACAAGAAGTACAGCGAAATGATCGCTGTAGCGGGGCGGAATAACAACAACCCTAGTTTACCTGTTAGCTCAACCCCCTTTCCGCTGTTACCTTCGCGGTATGGAACCAACGTCCACACCCCTGAATGGGTCGATTTTCCAGCCCAGGTCTGGGTCAACGAATCTGTCCCTAGTGGTACGCCGTTGGTTAGATTACGCGCGCGGGATAGGGACCATGGCTACAATGGTTTGGTCGTTTACGTCATCTCCTCCTCCACAAGCTCCTCTTCAGACGGTGAGCACGAAGATTCCGTCTTTGAGGTCGACACGGAGTCAGGCCTACTTCGTATACTAGGTACCCTTGACCGGGAACATACCACGAGTTACACCCTCAACGTCACCGTGTTTGACCTCGGTCAGCCGCAACGCGCTGCGTCCAAACTTTTAACCATTCATGTTACCGATGTCAACGACAATGTACCCACCTTTGAAAAAACGGTGACCAGTGTGTCTGTGCCTGAAACTGCCCCAGTGGGTTTTTCTGTGGCGCGGTTAAACGCCACGGATGCGGATGAAGGGGACAACGCTCGCGTTACTTACCAGCTTGTGACAGAAACCCCTGACTTCGTCTTAGATCCCGCAACAGGAGTCCTTAGCGTAGCAGCACCTTTAGACCGCGAGCGCCGGGACTACTACGAGCTGACCATCTTAGCCCGGGACGGGTCTGCTTCCCCATCGCCTACTTCTGGGCGAGTAACATTGTCCTCTCGAGCGCTGGTACGTGTCAAAGTCCTGGACGTGAACGACGTGCCACCGAGGTTTGCGAAAACGCTCCAGACAGTGAAAATTCCCGAAGATGTTCCCGAAGGTACGGTGGTAGCTGTAGTCAGCGCCACAGACCCTGACCTGGGCCCGGGCGGGGATATTCGCTACTCACTGGCCGGTGTCTATGCTTCAGAGTCGGTCGACCGCTTCGTCATCGACAAACTCACCGGCACGGTGCGAGTCAGCCGCGCGCTTGACTTCGAGGAACGGCAAGTGTACAACCTCACCGTGCGCGCCCGGGATCGTGGCAATCCAGCGTTGAGCAGTGAGGCGTACTTGGTGGTAGAAGTGCTGGATGTGAATGAAAATTTGTACGCGCCCCGGTTCCCGGATTTGGTGACCACAGCCAGTGTAGTAGAGAATGCACCCATAGGAACGTCTGTTACCAAAATTGTCGCCACCGACGCTGATGGACCCGGTGACGACTCCCGTGTGACCTACTTCATCCGAGGTGGAGATGGCCTTGGGCTCTTTGCTATCGATAATGAAGGTAAGCTTTTTACTTCCTTAATTTTCAATTCAGAATTTTGCTATGAAAGAAAGGCTACGACGCCAACTACAAACTGCTGACCCTGGAAGTTTTCAGGAACATTTTTACCATTAGGTTACTCTGTATTACAAGAACAATGAAATTGTTGCAAAAAACGATTAAAGTTCAGTATCTAATAACATTGTAAGTTCGGTTCAAGTCAACATTGAATTTGAGTAACAAGCTGCAGGAGTGATTACAGTTCCAGCCTGCAAAGAAAACCATTGACAACAATTAAAGTTAAGGCAAGTAGAAACGTCGCCCCTTAGCAATAATGATGCTCATTGTGAAGAAATTTATCGGCTTATTGGGACAGAAAATGAGTGATGTGAGTGAAATGTTCCAGCTCTCAGTTAACAATGAAGTTCTTAAATTTAAGCAGCAGTGAGCATTGCTGTGTCAACTAGAATGAGAACTCGATGACCGTAAATAAAGTGTCTAGTTTCCACTGCATTCCTGTTTTTAATGTTTGGTGCATTACTTTATTCAGATTTTCATCTCGAAAAGCACAGTAATTATTGGGTGCCTCAGTGGCTTCTTTGTCATTCAGAAACCTTTCATAGGCCGACAGAAACAAGTATGGTAACCTTGAGTTGAACACGCTGATACCCTAGTTTTTTCTTTCTTCTACCGTTCAGTGCCGTATATAAGGTTTACTGGTGTTATTTCGCGACGGATTGAACCGAATCAAGAACGAGCCGTTCTTTCGGGTGCAGAATTGTTTGTTACACTGGAGAAAAGAACAAGAAGCACCGTAAAAAGATTTTAAAGGTATTTAGACGGATCTTTTTGGGGTTTCTCCTAAGGTGCGCGATGTTGGAGACTGATACTGACGGTCAGTCCGTGGGAAGCGGCAAAAACCCAACGCGAACCTGACGTTTTTAGGTGACGGAAGAAGGGCTCACGTTGTATTAACTTGCGAAAAAACGACAAGTCTGGGAGGGTGCCTTGCCTTCCCTGGAAGTTATCTCCAGACTTCGAGAAAAGACTAGAGAATTCGCAGCATTGCAGGCAATTCTTTGAGTACGCGCAAACTAAAATTGGATTTCCTTTCGATCTCGGGTCCAAAGAATACCCGGAAATATCATCCAATCGCCTTACCCAAAGTAGTATAGGAAAGGGCATAGAGCAAACTAATTCTCTGTAAGAAGGCTTTTTGGCTCTGTAGGCTTAACTAGCAAAACCAAGTATGTTAGAGGCATTCTTAAGGTCAAAAAGCGTTTTTACTTAAGTTGCATCTCAGGTCAAATCCGATGAACGTGAGCTTTGCGTTCAAGAAACTTTCTAACATGAATTTGGCCTGGTTTAGTTTTAGTTGAGCTGGTAAGAACTTATCGCTGGGATCATCGGTGTCTAATAAATAAACATATCGAGTAAATCTTCCACCCACGGAGTGCTAAGTAGCTATTAGCGCACCTTGACCAGCTCACGACCTGTGACGTCATCGGTCCCTTTTCTCTCTGTAGGTCAGTTTCGGTGTGAAGCTATGTAGGAATATATAGCGTACTCTTCTTGTAGGTTCTTTTTACTCAGATAGTTTTTCATATTCACAGCCCTTAGTACAGTGACATTTAAAGGGGTGTGAGTGTTTTTTCGACTCTCAAAAAGAACAAATTGAATGTCTGTCATAGGAGACAAGATAGGAAAACGGACTGAAATATGGTTAATCCTATAAAGGGAGACTACAAGATGCTATAAGCTTGTTTTTTTTTTTATTTTCCTTATGGCATAACTCTTTTACATATATTTTTTAATTTTTATTATTATTATTTTGATGAAGAGGTGGAGGAACGTATAACGAACAAAGACGGAAAGTTTGGTAACTGTTTTCTTTTTTCTTGTTCGTGTGTCCGAGTCTTGGCAACATAACGTATCACATTGGGACCATTCTAGTTTATGGTGACATCCCAGCAACTTGGCACCCACACGCAGGGACCAGCTTTTATGTTTTCCTTATTCTTATATATTGCGGCAGTGGTAAGTCTGTTGTACGAGATATGTCCCAGGCTCTAAGTTGTTGGGAGCAGGCGTTGCTTACTTTAAATGAGCTGATAAGAATTTACCGTTTTGGTTATGAAGAGAAAAGCGAACAGTCTCCTAAGTTTTTTCCTTACACCCGTTTAGGACTGCTGAAACTTGTAACCTGTTCCTTTTATTGCATTACATGGAAAATAAATTAGAGGGTATTTTCTTTTCTTTTTTTCTGGAAATTCAACTTGAATTTGGTAACGGGAGTTGCGATTTAAAAATGCGATTATTGTTTTATTATCGTTGTAAAACAAACCTCAAAATCTTGAATTTTATATAAAATCAAAATTTGTGGAAATCAAAATGCATAAATCAAAAAGAAACTCTAGGTAAAGGAGGGATAAACATTTATAACACCTTCACCGTACTTTACGAGTCTTATAACTATCAACTACAAACGCACACTATAGGCTGCTAGATATGCATAAATTAATTTTCGTTTTGTTTACTATCTTTACTTTCCAGTTATTGTCGAGTAAACCGTCGTTTGTTATCTGCTAACTGTTTTCAGTTACTAATTATTATACAGAACAAGGTACCATAATTAAAGTTAAGCGTAGTAAAGTAGGAACTAATCTTTTTGTAAATTCCGGCCGTCGACATCCAAGCTTAAAGCACTTTTGCAATGTTCAATTCTAGTTAAGCAAACTGGGTGCGTTCCATGCACCGTTAAGTCGCTTCGCTTGTCGCGAACGCACCTTAACTTCTTGCAAATCATTAGACAGTCGATTCAAATGGTGTTATGGAGTCAAAGGTACTAGTTTGTCAAGATTCGTTAGCTTAAAAAGAATTGGGGTTTCCGCACACGAGTTCTGTTAAGCAAGCGTGGATACGACCATTTGGAGAAAGACTGAGGTTTTAAAAATGTTGAGCATCGCCAGCTGCATCATTTGTCCTTCTCATTTCCTAAAGCTACGACCCGCGTCCTCCGAAGCCTGGAGGTATTAAGAAGTTGCCGTGTACTAAGTCACTGTGCTGAAGGTTGTCAGGGAGTTCTATAGATACACGCAAGTTATTAGTCAATCCCTGGTTAGGCCAGCGTGTGGTGTGTCTAAACAAGCTTTAAAGGACCTGGAAACGTTAAAACCTTAAGACGTGGGACTTCGACATGTGCCAACTGCCATTTTCCGGGATGAGAGGGAGTAAGGGGGTCGTTTCATAACCTTGCTGTACTGGACCTTGTACGTGGAAGGGGGTTAAAAGTTAATTGTGGCAAATAAGGGTGAAAAAGTTTGTGTTAACCTCGCTCGAGTGGCTTCAGTTAAAAGAAAAAGGTTATTTATAGACTTTGTTCTTAAAGTTTTGTTATTGGAGCGAGGAAACAAGGGGTGCGAAGGGGGTGCAAAAGACATGAGGGCAACCTTGTCGGCGGTATGTTAATAGAAACGGGTTTGCTTCTAATTAACCCCTTCTCCCACCGAGAGGGAGGTAAATCCAGCTTCCAACCAGAGGGTTTAAGACTGTTGTTTCAAAGCGTTTGTTTTTCTTTCGATTCTTGCCTTCACAAGCGTAAATCCTAAAAGTCAATTGTATTTAGCTTCACGTTGTTTCCTTGGGAATAGAAATTTTAAGGTATTGCTTGTATTTTTCCACTTATACGTTTTGAATCAACGCAGCGAAAGTAAAGTTCAGTATGAAGAAAGGAGAGAGAGGGAATGAAACTGTAGAGAGATTTTCATTCCGGCGATCCACTTTTAACGAGACAGGTCTTGGAGTAATGTGTTTAGAAGCAAATAAACCAAGCGTTCAACTTGCATAACGAGGTTGTTGTAAGCGGAGTTGGGAGTTTTTCTGTTAGTTGCTTTAATTATGTTGCCGAGAGTGGATTCTTAAGTTGGCAAAAGCCGAAGCGTGCCGCGAAGGAATTGAGGGCGACTTGTTATGAACGTATTGATTAAGTTTTCAAACGTATTAAGAAAAAAGAAATTTGACACTGTTGGAATTGACAGGGCTCTTGTAACTCTTGCGTAGAAGGCAAAAGAAGTGCGGATGAAAAACCGAACTACTTGTCTTGGAAAATCAGCAAAAAGGAAAGACGAGAAGAAAAAAGGGTGAAAGCTGTTTGTGGCAGTTCAACCCCGCACAACATAATTACGCGTAAGTGCCAGCATTTACTTGCAGGTTCGTTGAGGTCGGCTTAATGTCTTTGAAGGGTTTTGTCTTTACTTATTTTAAATTAAAAACTTATATGTTCCACAGCTTGCATGATTTAACTGCTGCATTTTAAAAACACGGTAAGAATTTCTTGCAGACATTTTACTTAAATTTAATTCTACTTCAGTAAAAATACTGATATTAGAGGTTAAGCCTACGCGAGGAGTCAGTAAAAAAATTAATTGTGTGAATACCAACAAGTAAATATTGCATTAACATCCGGCAAAAATTAACACCCGTAAAGGAAGGAATCCAAAATGACAGTTTTGCATTCGTCAAGATAGGTACCATCGCGTAATCCGTAGACAGGGAAATAAGTACGTCGGCTTCCGAGTTACCTATTCTGAATTTCTTATGTAATATTTCAGTTAAGCATTAGTAAGCTGCGAACTTAAGTTAAGCAAACCGTTCCAAACCCGTGACCGTTATAAAAACGTGTTTTGAATCGCATTGAAGCGTATTCCGAATGTGTATTTGTGTCAGTTTTATGTCTCCCAAGACGGAGAGGAACGGGTATTCAGGTTGAAAGCAGCGCAAAGATTGTATTGTTTATTCACTACCACCCCACCAGGTTGAAGTCTTGGCAGGGCAGAAGCTTTTGTGACTCAGTTGGGAGTCTTTTTCTTTCGACTTGTGTGAAGGCTAAGTTTTAAGTTGAAACGTAATAGAATTGTTAGGGGAAGGTTTCTTGATGAAGCGTAACTTCAGTCCCATGTGTGTATGTCTGAAGCTTTAGGAAAACGGGGGAAGTTAGTGAAACACATCCCAAGCTGCCGGTGCACGTGTTGATTCAACTAAAGAAGAAATACCGTATTAGTGTTGGCAACTCGTCTAATTTCTCTTTGGGAGCCGGAGCTTCGTTTTCAAACCTAAAAAGAAAAGCTTGCTATCAAATCCCTAATAAATCTGTTTTTTTTTTTTCTTTAGTATTCAACATTCTTGCTTTCAGGTCAAAGCTCGTTAGTTTTGGATGTCGTTGTGGGGTGAAGAAAGATGAGAAAAAGGGTGGAGGAGAGGTTGCGAGGCGATTAATCAGAAAATGGGCGTTGTTGGGCCCGGAACTGTTGTGAGGCGACTTCGAAAAAATGCGTGGATCATCTGTATATGTCTGAGCCGAACGTGCGTGTCATACGACACTCATCTGGCAACACAACGGAAATTACTTTCCCCCCACGAATAGTACCTACCTACCTTGCGTTGATAATTCTGCTTTGAGTGCTGAGGAGTGGAGATTTTCTGCTAGAATATAGAGTTTCTTAGAACTCTCGGTAATTCCGGTTAAAGAGCATGGGCATTTTGTTTTATGTCGCTCGAGGGAAGTGGGTACGGATTTCGGGCTTTTTTTTTTGCGTTTCGAGAAGGATATAAAAGTATGTAACACGCGACAGATTTTGTATGAAGATAACAAACGGTACCGTAGTGCGTACAGAACGTGGCTAATGGCCGTTCTTTTACGCGTTATCTCGTTAACATGTAGGGGGAGAGGGTGATAAAAGGCAACATGGAGGAAAGGTGGATTATTGGGATTAGTAACACGATATTTGCTCCGTCGTCCCCCTTTGCACGTAAGTTTCGTAACCGTAAGACCGTTTCGTGATAAACGTGTTGTACACGGAAGAGCTTTTAGAAAGAATTTGAGAGCTTTTATGACATAGGGAAGATAATAATTCCAAAGATATTTGAAAAAAATAAAAAGAGTCGTAGGAATATTATAATTACACTTTGTGATTACTATGCGGCAATTACGTTTGAGTAATTTGAGCTTACAGTAGGCTACTTGTATAGCTAATTAAATAAATTCATGCGCAGGAAGGTTACATTTAAAGCTTTATATTAGAGCACTATGAGCTAACCAAAGAGTAATGAAAGACTTGAGTAACTGAAACTTACAGTACTTGATCAGTTAATTAAATGAATGACAGTGCAAGAAGGTTAATTTTAAGATTTTAAATAAGAGCGCAATGTGTTCGTCAACGAGGAGGAATTAAGCGTAGAAAATACAGAAAGATCGTTCAGAGACAGGGTATGAAAACTGAAATGGAAGATAACAGGTTAAAAGGTAACTTATTTTTTTCTTTGATCACACCGCTGTGGGCGGGGAAAATGTGTGCAGGTTATTAAAATGACTAAAAGTCGTTGGAAACCACAATCAAAGCTTGATTGTCAGTTAATTAGTGTACTTTTTGTCAATTAAGTTGCTTAATGACTCTGAGAAGTTATCTTTGAAAAGAATGCATTTGTATAGTTCTTTTGAACTTTCAAACGCAAGTTAGAGATTAAGTTCAGTTTTATCTGCTTCCCTTTCTTTCCCTTTCGTGATTGACAGTAGTTGATACAAAGGATCTTAGAACGAATGGGAAGATCGGTTTGCTTGGGTAATCCGGGATCAAAGA
This sequence comes from Triops longicaudatus, assembly GCA_022885665.1. Classification (NCBI taxonomy): domain Eukaryota; kingdom Metazoa; phylum Arthropoda; class Branchiopoda; order Notostraca; family Triopsidae; genus Triops; species Triops longicaudatus. The sequence goes on from JAGQDJ010000165.1 coordinate 44,027, forward strand.
CACTGAAATTTACCCTTGTCGTTAGAATAATAGGATTTGCCTAGACACAGGTCCAAGTTCGAAAAAGTTCGAACCATTTGACATGATCTTATATTTTTTCTGATAAATCTTATACTCTGTTACAGATGTTGCGTACGTATTTTTGAAGAAGCTTTATGCATGACGTTAGTAACATGTTAGCATTTGGCATCGATTTCCGAAATTTGATAGCGAAGTTTAATCGATGAACACCGCTAACAATCGTGCTGAGGGAAGTTGTCAAAAATTGCCGAACCAACTGTTACGAGCACGTGTCAATATTGTTAACCATGTCTTAGTACCGCTGTCAAGCTTATTTTTGGTTTGTATTCTGATATTTACATGCTCTAAGACAGACAGGAACCATATGTAAGAAAAAGCAGGGTTAGGTGCTGTTAGGGACATTGTCGTATCTATTTCGTCTTCTTGAAGTCTAAGTTCCAGTAGGTTACAAACGTGTATTTTTTCTGTTGTGTGCTCTTCTCGATTTTCCTCAAATAAAAGGGATCCTGAGTTGATGAAAGCGATTAAAGCTGTCGTCGGGACGATAGATCGTAATTTTCTGTTAGCATGTTTGCTTACGCTGATGCCAGTGCTCGCAATCCGAAGCCGAGTAAATGTTGAGGAGTGATTGTGCTGATTATGGTTGGGGTGCGTGGAATGATAATAGCGTCTTATGATGTCCCCATGTGCTGATATACATTAGAAAGACGTTCATCACGAGCTTCAGTACCAAGTCACTGGGAAGGTTTGTGACGATGGAAAAGGGAATAAGGAGCGGTAAGAATTAGATGATGATGGTTTTAGGCCTGTACGATTTCTGCTGTGATGGATGATCAAGTGTTGGGCAGCTCTGGGGGAAGGACCTTATCAACAGCTGAAAAGGATATCAGAGAAACATCTTGGGAATGTCGCTCTTCTTTGGATCATACTCCTCATTGCTAACGACCTAAAAATACCTATACAGAAATTCAGGAACGTTATCTTCATTGCTTGTCTCTCTCTAGTTTGAAATCGTTTCCCCAAATTCTTTGTGTTACTTCAATCAGTCCTAGGGAATTTTTTGGACAACATTTCTAATGTTGCTTCCTTCGTGGGTGTTTACTTCTTTTCGGTGGGCATATTTTTGTCGTCCATTTTCTTTTATAGTTGTCGGAACTTTGGCCCAAATGTCAGCTAATATAAGACCTTGCATAGTATTTCTTTCCTTTTTTTGCTTATATTTCCTTCTTCCTTCCTTTTCCGTGGGAAATGCGATCCGTGACTCGTAACATCCATTGTCATATTTTTTTCTGGATTTCGTTCCTGGCGAAAAGGTTACATTTTAGGCATATTGCTGACAGCGACAAGTGACGGTGCTTTATGAGGAGATTAAAATGCTCGTCTTCTGCTTTCTTTTGGTAAACTAGGCTTTATCGTGTAGTACGATGAGTCCAGGTTTATCGATGACGGGCCTTTCGTCCTTTATCAGCACTTTATATCCCGACCAAGAAAGCTTTTGTAGACTAGTCTTTATCATAGTCATAATGAACTCGACCTTTGCCAAACGTGAGAGCAAAAGGACGTAAATATATCGAGAACTCAAGCTGTTTCGCTGCGTGCAAAAAATATTGCTTTGTTCCGAATTGGATTGCGCACTGTACGTTACCATTGTGTCGTTTACAAGTTATCATTTAAATTTTATTCGAGGTTGAAAACGCAAAAAAAAAAAAATATTTCGTGACTGTTTTGGCCCGTTATGTGGAAAGACTAATTGTATTTTAAAAATTCCTCGAAACTTTTGAACTAACAGCACGCAGTAGAACTTCGTGCAAGGATCCAGCACTGTCCATAAAAGTGTGGTACGTCCTTATACGCATCTGGTTTATGCGCTATCCCTCTTTTTCTTAGCTTTCCGTTGTAAGCAAGCCGTGGAGTGGATGGTTTTCAGTCGATGTCGATGGTTGCCTATATGAAACGTTTGGTCTGCCGTAGACTCAGAACGCTCCCGTGATAAATGTTCTGCATTGCCAGTAACGAATGCGATGAAACATTATTTTGTCGCGTGAATGGTTTCTATTTACTCTTCTGTTTTCTCCGATCTGGCCAAGAATCTATTCTCACTAGAGCGGTAAATGCTTACTTCCCTCGAGATTTCTTTTTAGTGTTCTGAAAAACTTACTTCGCTAAATGAAATTCGTCACAGGCTGTATGTTGTCTATGAAATATTAGAGTGACTTATGGGAGAGATTTCCTTCTGTTGTCCGCTTTTTAATAGATCGCGACTCTGAAGGATGATACAATGTAGTTCAGCCGAATGGTACATAAGAACGTGTTACTGTGGATAAGAAAATAATAACTTTCATAGTAGGTTCTATCTGTTTTGTTTTCTTTCAAGAAGGGCTTATCGTGGTTGGCAGTTTATATCGATTTCTTCATGATGTACCATCCAGAAACAAATTGCGAGACTGTTGCAATTTCTATTCGGTAACGACTTCCACTATCACATTGCAGTTCCCTAGAACAAAAACATTGATATGGGTGATAGTAGTGAGTGCTGTAATTTTAAATGACGGTAAAGGGGGGAATTGATCGTTGGTATCTTAACGTTTGATCGTTTAAAAGGGGTCGTAGGGGTCTGTTGCATTCCATTCGTTCAGCTTCTGCTCCCAAGAATGCCGCCGATGATAAGTCATGATAGACCGCGCAGGACGCGAACGAACAGCGCGAGGAGGGGAAGAAGTTCTCCTCTTCCTGCACGTTCTGAATACCAGCTTTAATTTTTCATTTCAGCCCATTACAGGATTGAAAAGATGCCGGAGATCGATCATGATGGACTGGTGGGAATTCCCGTTCGTCTTTTTTTTGTTTCTGAGATACTTCCAGGAAGAATAGAACAGGAGAGGAAAAAAATATTTAAAAGTATCTCTGAAAGCCATGAGCTTTGATATTTCTCTCCTATCAGCCTCTTCCATATTTTTCCGGTAAAGAAGGTAAGGAATGGCAGTTGCAAGGAATCTTAAGTGTCGAGTGTGCAGGTTTTTATCATTTTTGCATCTGTGAAGAATCTTTTTCGCGTGTCAAAGTGGACAGTCTCATTTTTTCCCACTTGGGCTCCCTCCAAAGCCTTTCTGTGCTGCTGTTACCGTTTTGTCAGGGTGGGAGCGACAATTTCTGTCTCCCTCCGCCGAGGCTGACATTGACATATACAGGGGACCTAGGGTAAGAGTGTGCAAAACATAAAAACCACGTGGAAGTCATATAGAGCACGGATTTCCGCTCAGGTTCGTTGAGTTTCTCTACAGTAGGAGTATTGTTGTGTCTTCTTTGCTTAGCACTGTCAGTACTGTTCAGTACTTGCAATTGGGGTGGCGGAATAAGAGGAATAGCAAATGGCCACGATTGTCAAGGAAAGTTGTGCAAAGGAAAAGAAAGGGGAGGAGTGATGGTTCCGGACTTGGGGAAGAAGGTTTTACTTGTCTTACAAGTATACGGAAGTTGTAATGTGGATCTGTTTCCCTCCTGTAAGTCAAAAGGCAGCTAAAGCTTGGGAAATATGGCCTCTCACGTGTCCTTTGAATGCATTAGGACAGAACCTTGCACGGTACAATACGGCAAATACGGTTGCCTAGGGTTCTATTTTGCGATTTCGGTCGCGCATCTGCTCCCACTTTTTCCATCTTTCCACTCACAAACAGCTTTTGTTGTGAGGGATTCTTGATGCCAATTATTGGCGAATTGTGGCAGAAGGCGCTGAATTCGGCTTCCGAGTTAGAAAGAGCGACAGGGTGAATAGAAATAGGGAAGGAAGGGTCTATTGTATTCAACTTTAGGCTATTCATTAAGGAGTTCGGACATGGGTTTTAGCCGCCAAGGGAAAGCAGGCACTGACAAAAGACCGAACGTGGCGAGAATTTGCAAAGATAATGAGAACGAGAACACTATTGATGACACCCAACCATGGCTCGGGGTGTTATCTTAGAGATAAGCGAGCTCTTCGGCATTATTAAAAACGCACTCGGAAGTTGATGATTCACTCTTATGTAGCCTAAAGCTCGCCTGTTAGTCATTACTCTAACCTTTATTTTTTCCAAGAAAAAATATACCTAAGTCATGTGTGGTAAACTGTATAGTTACAAGCGTTAAAAAAGCACATCAAGCTAAGGTGACGTTTTAAAAAATAATGAGTTTCATTTTTGTTTTCCATTGTGGGTATTTCCCTGTTTAGATCGAACATTTCCAATGTCTATATTTCACTGTTGAGACTTCTCTTGCTGTCGGAAATGAATGCGCTCTAACTTTTCACTGTTGCGTGAAAGGAGACCCTTTTCGATTTGTTTGTTGCTGCACCAAAATTTACAATTTGAATATTATGTACAAGCAAAGCTTGCGTATGTGCAAGCTATTTTTCAGCAAATTCTGTAGGTGTAATACTTACTGTGAATTCTGTTAATAAATTTGATTTCTAGAGCAGCGAAAGTACTGACATTTCGGTGGAATTTGAGATTTTGCTGCAGTGCATTATTTTCTGTGCAGGATTCTTTTTCCTCCGTAGGATTTAAAATTTTCCACCATATTTTGATTTATAGTTTATTGTTATATTTGCATTTCACTTGAAACGTGATTGGTCGCGTCTTTAAAAATATAAATGTTGAAAGTTTTTCAGCATTCAGGATAAAATAAGTTCTGAGTCATGTTATTTTACAGAAAATAATTTGTCTAGGTCATGTTATTTTACAGAAAATAATGTGTCTACGTCTCCACACCATTATTTTAAACTATTTTAACTTTTTACGTGTGTTTTGTTTCAAATTTCTCCTGCGCTGCTCCCCAGCTGACACTTTTCTGCTCACAGTGGCTGTTTAGCTTGGGTAGCATATTTTAACTAAAATTTTCATTTTCGTATTTACTAAGAACGTAATTTTGCTCGAGAAGGTAATTTTCTGAAATTCGCCCCGGGGGTTAAATACCCAGCGAGGTATGACTCGCACAATATCGTGTTACCCTTTTTGCTCTAGCAAGGTTCCAGTGACAGTTCGGAGTTTCTTACGTAAGATTGCATGAATGAGTTCTTGGCCCTGCCAAAAGCCAGCTCAGTGACGCAAATTTATGGGACTTGTTAAAGAAATTTTCTCCCCCGAGCTTGTCGTTCTGGGCGATGTTGGGTGTGAAATGTAACCAATTTCGCAAGTTGCCATATTTCATGCGGCTAATTCTATCCCTTCAGGGAGAGCAAAACCTCTTTGGGATGCTGCATATGGAGCGTTAAAAGATTCTGTGTCCGACACCTTAGTGCATTTGTATACATTTTGCACACCACCCGAAAACCCTGCCAAGGCGCGACAAACATGAATGCCCCCTCCCCAAAATGTTTCTTTTCGTTTTGGTGAGATTTGTCAGCTGGCGAAGGTGAGAGCACTAAGTTCGGGTTCTTTTGGCCCCAATCTTCTTAAATTCAATAAAGAAAAACTTATAAGAAATATTGGTTTTGAATAGAAGACTCCTTCCTTCACCGAAACCCTACTAAGATGCAACACCCCTCCCAGTTTGCCCTAGGAGTGCGGGGTATTGATTACAAAATGGTCTTTACCCTCTTTTTTACCCCCCTGGTACTTTATTTAAGGGTGAATTTTGTATGATGCAAGCGGAAAAAGTGGAACGGCTGCGAGAAAAAAGGTGAATGTAGCCCCAGGGCAAAAAGATTTCATATATGCATAAAGATTGCCTACAGCCTCTTCTTCTTTAGGGGGTGTGACACATAGTATGACTTTACCCCCTCGGGAAAAAGGGAGAGTGTGTGATGGCCCGCCAAATCGTACCGACATATAGTGCTGTTATTGATTGGAAAAGTAAAAGGAGCTTTCTGTAGAACGAATGTTCCAGAGATGGTACAACGTTGCTTTCTAGGGGATATATGGGGATGCGGGGGAGGGTGGAAAAATGATTTTCGCTACATTGCCCTTCCGTCCTATAGTAAACCCACAATAGATCTTGTTGAGTTGTTCCAATTTTGCTTTGTGGGATCAACCGATTATATTTATGAAAATTAGGATCTGCGATATTCCTTATTTTAGCTATGTCAGACGTGTGCTATAAATTCGCCATCGAGTAGGAAGTCTAGTTGATTTTTTTCGCTAGCTGTCGAGAGCGAATAGTGTCGAGTAGGGGTAGATGTAAGCGGTCAAAGACGAGTGATGGTAAAGTGTAAAGGAAATAGAGAAGAAAAGAAGATGGATGGAATATTTCAAGGAGAAAATGGTGTGTTGTGGCTTCCACTGTCATTAGGAGATGAAATCGTTCGGAAATATCGCTATGAGTGAAGAAGCAAGCTTCAAATGGGCTCTCGGATGAGGGAGCCTTCGGGGCCGGTCATTAGAATTTTTCCATTTTCATGATCTTTGCACTCAAATCACTCAGAAATGACTCAATTGTTATTTCATTATGCAATATTTGGGGCGGAGCTTGGTACAGTAATTTGAACTGTGATCACTTTTCTTCTAATCGTCCTAGACTTAAAAAAATATCCTGTAAAATGTGGACAGTTAAATGGGACAAACTGAAAGCAAATTAAAACAAATAGTATTTAAAAGATTGTAAAAGTGCGCGCAAAATATGTGTTAGTGGGCATTCGAAATCGAAACAATGATATTTATTGTCCAAAAATATGTGGAGAAACTTTTTTTTTTAACTTGTGCGATTCTTGACGACAGACAAGTTTATTTTGGTAAAAAAAAAAGTTTACATCATGTGAGTAATTTGGTTAAGCATTCGTATTGCGTTAGTAATTAAATTAAGAATTGCGTAAGTTTAATTGATTTCACGTGACTTTTAGTTCAATTATTTATTGTGATATTTAAAACCAACCTATATTAAATTTGCATTATTAACTTCAGCTAAACGTGAAACTGCAGTACTTAGACAGTGATAGAAATGTAAATTTCTCTTTTTGTACAGCAGAAGTCTGTGATGCCAGCGAAAAGTACTCATTTCGTATTACTTCCGAATACAAAGACCTGCTTCTTTGTTTCTCGCATAGTCTGGCAATGAAAATATCATGAATGGCGCGTTTACACATGAACGGGCAAGTTGGTTTAAGCTAGTTTCACTCCAAGTTCACCCAACTCTATCATAAAATAAGTCTTTCTTTCTGTTCGCGAGTTTCTAGTCATAATGATACTGCAGACAAGGCTGACACGATTTTTTGCCGTGTTCTTTTTGTTTGGAGAGAGTATGGTCTTTTGTGTCTTACTAGCTTTTGTCTTTACCCGGAAAATAATCCTGAAAGTCCTTTACCATGAGGGCTTTTCCACAATAGCCCCCCCCCCAAAAAAAAAAAAAGGGGAAAGGGAAAAAATTCATCAGTATGCGCAATGCGTAAAAAGGCACTCTATAACCGGACTGTCTTTTCGTGCGAGTGTTCTATGTGAGCCCGACGGTGTGGGCAGCGTGCCTTTTGGGACGAATGAGACCCAGAAATGAGCATAAAGAGTACATACACACACACACACACACACATGGAGGTAACTCACGTAGCGCCAGTAACACCTTCTTGGAAACGCATACATTAGTCGCTATATATGAGTTGCGTTACCCTAAAATGGAAAAGTTCTGAATGAATTTTTTGGCGTGCTGCTTTCTATTGACTCACAACTCAAGTGACTTTAGCAAAGATAAGTACCGTTGTCTTCCAGTTTATGTTACGTTATCGCAGCGTATGGGTACGAAACTTACATGTTGAGACGTAACCTGGAAAGGACGTAACATGATGTCACCCTTCATTAGTGAATTGAGTCCCTTGAGTAAATTAAAGTGCTAGATTTATTACTTAGCGTAAGAGTTTAATTTTTGCTACTATAGAACAATAAGTAGAAAAAATACATTACATTTAATTAATTTCGACAAAATATAACGTGAAATAGATTCATTAGTTTAATATTTTCATTTCGTTTTCGTCTTGACGGTTATGCTTTGGGGAAGAGAAGACTTCGTTAGATGGCGAGGAAAGGAAATCGAGGCAAAGCCACACCCTAAGCCACACCGCGGAGCAGACAAATAAGTCATTAAGTTCCCGGGACTCTTTTGTTTTAATGAAATAGGAAGAGACAAAAACGCTAAGCTCGAGTCGGCGGAAGAGGAAATAGCAAGATTCTTGACAAAAAATATGAATTAAATACGGGTTCCGTATCAACATCCAGATTACCTAAGCGCTTTGCTCCACATTTGTTAAAAAGGCTTCGCTCCCAGGTAGTCACACTTTCTTAAATTATTGCCTTTATTAAATTTAAAGCATTTCCTTTACATTTTATTTCCCGCTGAAATATACTTTAACAAACCAATTGAAGAGTTGAGTTCAAGGATTTATTGCGTAATACTAGGTAACGCCATTCGTGCTTACGTAAACACAATGAAGTTAAGATTTTGTTAACTGCATGGTAAAAAGGGAACAGAGTCAAGAACCGGTAATCTAAGCGATCTACGCAGAGGTGTAATTGGGTAACAATGAATGTTACGCGTTACGTTTTTTTACAAGCGTATAAATGAAGGCGAAATTGTCGCATAGGCCGCTGCCTACGCAAGCACCATTTATTTAGATTAAGTCTAGTTAACGGGGCTCATTTTGTGTTTACACGCGAACCTGGAGCCTACTACTCGTAGGAAGAGTGAGCCAATGAGAAGATGCATTTGCGTAAGCGACGTGCCTACGCTGTAATTCACACAACCACCAACTCCTGCTGCGGGTAAAAATTCATTATTGCCCAGCTGTTGTATGCTAAGAATGGAAGTATTCGTTGTTACCCAGCTACACCTCTGTGCAGATCGCTGTAAATCCAGCGTTGTGAAGTTTGAATTCTCTTAGCGATAGCCGCAACACGGGGCTTCAACTTGATTAGATTTTCGTTTTGTGGTGTGTAATCTAGGTAATGGAGATTATTACTTAGCCTGTTTATGTTTCGCAAAAAGAGTATGCAACAGATCATTTTTAGTCACTTAAAGTTGCCACATTAGGAGCTTTGTTCGGAACTTTTTTGCCATAACTCGTACGGTAACGAAAAAATTGAGTGGTGTGAATTGAGTAGAAAAGCTGAAACTTTCCCCTGTTGTATTTTTTGTTCACCTAGAAGAATACATATAGTTAAATTAGTCTACGTGCGATCATCTAACACGTTAGAAGAAGATTAGGATCTGTGCTTCAAACTTATTCCATTGGTTCGGGGGAAAAGTTACGTGGAGCCTCGAGCGTATTTGTGTGGCATATAAAATAGATGGAAACAAGGCTCAAAAAAGCTCATAAATAAAGAGACAAGTTAAGTGGTTAAACATAGTGTAGAAAATATGGTTGAATTAGAATCATTAGAGATTTGTTAACTTCTCAATGAAGATAAATTCTTCCGTATTTCAGAAGAACAGAATTTCGTAGGGAAACGGGATAAAAAACGAGCATTTTGACGCGAGAGTAGAGTTTTAAGCTAAGAGCAACTTTTTCTTTAGCTAACATCACGTAGAGTTTTAACTTTGTTGGAAAACAAGGGTCATCCTTGCTTGCGAAATTGTTCAATGGTCTCCACAGTTGATGGTCTCCACAATTGCACAGTTGATTGGAAATTGAACGGTCACATTGTAAGCCCATATAATTCAGTGTAATTATATGGGCTTACTCCTTTTTATTGAGTAATTCATAATTGAATATTTCGCTTTTTGAAAAACTTTTGTAAGCCCCGTTTTATATCTTACAGTGTTGAATATCTTCGTCTAAATGAATACGGATCTTTGGCAATAACTTTTGAGATAAGAAAATCGCAAGCTTTTACGAAATGCTTGAAAGCCATTGCGGCCCAAAGAAAAAGCTGCAACCTGCACCTTCCACCTTTTCCCTTTGACGATGTACCAATTAAGTCAATTTGCCTAGTTTACGTTTAGTAGCTAAGCTAAAGATGAGAGGCAAACATGTCCATGAGAAAGAACTAAGTTTTTCGCTAGCTCAGCGAGTGGGTGTTGATTCTCTTAGAAAAAAAATGAGACAAAGGGTTCAGTTGCTCAACGTTTCTGCGTGAGTGAAGTAGTGGTTTTGAGGCAATTGATGTAATTTTTCTATTTATAGATAACTCAGGTTATGAAGCATATGAGCAGCTTTAAGGCTTTAAATCATTCTTGTACAATGCAAACGACAAGAACGCAAAACATCGTTCAGTTTTTGGATTTATTTTGTTTCAGAAAAAGAATGTAAAAAACTTGATCAATTTAACTATAAATACAAGATAGTATACGTTTACTCTTTGTCTCCTCCAGATCCTGACTTTTATCATTCTGTGTAGGCAGCGCCATATTTTTGAATACTCCGCACATTTGAATAGTGACCGTTTGGTCTCGAACCTATTCAAATAAGCGGGTTGCATGTAGTTGATGAAGGGAAGTCAGTTATGCAAATGTTTTGGGTGAGAAAGTTAAGAACTCTCTATGGCAAGTCTTGTTTGCAGGCGTCCGCTTCTTTTTCAGGAAGGTCCGCCTCTCACGGAAGGGGGGTTGTTGTTACGTTTAAAGGAGTCGTCCACCATACCAAAACTTGATGAAAACGTAATACGTGCTTAGCATTTTGGGCTTAGCTGGTAAGGGACGATGCTCCTGCTGCTGCAATAGCAACAGCCACGTCTTCCTCCTAGCAAAAGTGACAACAAAAAGAAGAAAAACACCCAAGGAGCTTTACATAGTGGAAAAAGAGGAGGAACTCGACAGATGAAGATGAGGATGCTGAAGAGTAGCAAGTTTTTCTATCCGACCCAGCGAGTGAAGGCGTGTCAGTATTGCAAGCTTTTATACCTTGGTTACGCTCCTCCAGGGAAAATTTAAATGGCTTCATTTCTTGACGTCAAATCGGCATTAACGTTGCACTTGCAGTTTTGGCAGGTGATACTAAAGTTGGATCTGTTTTTAGCAACTTTTTGACGATTTTTGACCAATTAAGGAACTTTCGTGTCAGCTTTATTGTCTTGCTCCCAGCTCCGCCGTACGTGTTTCATCCATAGTGTCCTCTTCGGCAACTTTTATACTTTGCTGTGCAACAGTAGTTAAACTATACTACACACAGTTTTCCGAATTGCTAATGTCCATTTGACTTTTGCGTTCAAGGAACGTCTGTGTTCGGAGTCATTTAACCGATTTATTTTCACACGTCAAACAGCGTTAATCTTTACTTTCTGTCGAAGCGTAGGTCATTATATTCTTTGAGTGATCCTTATAATATTAAACAATCATTTCGCCGACTAAGACAGAGATTTGAGTAATTTTTCGTTCAGCCACGGAGGAATGGTGATTTTCGATCGTGAGTATGTATTTTCACTTGAACGCCAATCTTGGGGGAAAATTCGAGCAAGCTTACAGATTCCTAGAGAGAAATTAAAACTTGTTGGTTGAGATAGGTTTCGGTTCTGACTCGTTCTTCATGAAAGTGTATGTGTAGGTGGGTGGAGTTTCTCGTTGGAGTCTCTCACTAATGACTTTTGGCCTCGTTGAAAAGTGTAAATGGGAATGGATGCCTGCTGTTAATGACCTGTACAGTACTGGTAGTGCTGTATAAGTCACTTGCAAGTTGGTTCGTAAAATTGTACGAGTTCTTTTTCATACGATATTGCCTTAATGACACTTACCTCCCTTTTTTTACGTACCAAGAGATGTGTCAATGATTCGGGCACCGTGCTTCACTTTTTCCAGAAGAAATGGTGAAAGGTTGAACCCAAGTTTTCTTTCAAGAAAATACCGACTGACACTTAAGTGATGGATCGTGTCCCGGGGAGCTAGCAATGCTAGTACTTCTTTTTTGACTCTTCCATCTTTCGATATTGTTGTTACCTAGGAAAGTTAGAAATAAAAAATCCGGGGCATAATTCGTTTCAGATGGAGTTGCTGGAGTGATCGTAATGGGTAACTTTCTTGGGGTCAGCCAAGGGATCTCGTGTAGTCATTTTATGAAACTTCCCTCTGACTCCCTTACTTTTTCTTTTTGGAATGGGTCATGCGAGGCGTTACTTTTTGCCTCATGTCAGAAACGAAATAAAAAATCAGGATTTATGATATGTCTAGCATAGAAGAGACAAATTTCGAAAGACAACATGTGGCGATAATGACTGCTTTAGACCTGATAATTTTTTGGCTATCATCCCCCCAGCTCGTTCCACGTACTTCGTACAGTACGTACCACGTAATGGGAGTGTCTGTGCGTTTTTTTCCTTATGAAGAAGAAATTTCTTCTTAGATTCCTTGCAGCATAAAAAGTGAAGCGATAAAAAGTGAAAGAGAAAAAATGCAATTATATTGGATTGGGCACTGCAATTCCTAGAAAATAGGAGGAGTCGAGGTTACGTTTTTATTTCCTGGTTTTAGCGCGATCTGTATCGTATTTCACTCGCACAGCAGGAATAAAAACGAAAAGTTAACTTTGCTTTGCGGTTTTTGCTATGTGGCTAAATTCAAGTCTACGATATTTCTCTTCTCGGACTTCAGTGTTTAGTGTATTAACTGTTAATTAATTTTCATGTAAATTTTTATTGTTAGTTTAATTATTAATGTATCATTATTTGAGTTATTTCTTGCGATTTTCATTTTTATTAGCGTTTTAATCTCTAGCCGTATGTTAATTTTATATTATTTAAAAATATATTTGTTTACTGTACTTGGAATATGTCTTTTTTCTAGAGAAATAATTTAGTTTGTGATGCAGTTCGCATAGAGGCTGAGCTAGTTTTCAAACGTCGGTAGAATTTTTTATGTTGAAGCCAGAACTGTCAAAGGTATAGTTAAAAGGTCGTGAGAAGAGGAAGAAAGGCGAGGAAGAAATATTGTTTATACATGGGAAACTCGTATGGCCTAGTTTGTGTGTGGCGCTTTGGGAAAGCATCAAGGGCCGCACAGGGAGGTTGGGAATACATTATTGTGTTATAGGTTGAGGAAGTTGGTTAAGAAGAAAGGCTTTTATAGAGGGGGCTGGCATCATTTCCATCAGCGTTGTAATCTCCGGTTGAACTGCGTTGGGTAATTTAGCTTCAATAAGACGTTTAGCGCTAAGCGGAAGTTAAGAAAGTTTGATCGATTTCCCCGGAACTTTGTGTCACTTGCCGACCACGTCGCTCTTACGCAGAAGGTTTCTTTCAAAAAAAGATTAGCTAATAGAAAGTTTAGTCGATCTCGAACTTGTTTCCCCTTCTTACTAGATATCCTAACTTTTCAAAGCAACGACCTGCCTATAGATGTACGCTGCTTGCTGTATTAGTTTTGCAACACAGTACTTCCCGGACGTAAACGAATGTTTCTTTTTACACGATTTTGGGATCTTGCCCACTCAGTAGTTCACGTAAGGAAGTTGCTCATACAAGTTGCCGTGTAATTAGAATTGTTCTTTGCGTTTGAGTCGTTTTTCTTATGGTTTGAGTAACGTCGTAGTAAGTACACGTAAATAGCCAGGGGTCTACTGAGTACAAATGTCTTAAGATAAGTTTGAGTACAATGTGTTAGGCTTGCGCTCAAAAGAATACCGCGTAAAATCAAGTTTTGATCTTGATTAGCTCGTGGACATGATTTATAGCATGGTGGCTGGCGTTTTCATTGTTGCAGTTATAAAAAGTGATAAGCTAGTCGTCAGCTATGGGTTTTATCAAAATCGGTGAGCAATAGTAATAAATTTCCGATTTATTTGGGACAGTGAGAATGCATTAAGATTTGTTTGTTGGACGTTTTTTTGGAAACGTCGTTCTCTGTTGGGTTGCTCTAGCGAGGATTCGTAAGTGGAAAGCTTTTTCCCTGTAGATTTCCAAACATTTAGGAGTTCTGTACTCCAAACCCAATCTTGTGCGCCCAACTTCCGAGCGGTTTCACGTGGAGGCAAGCTTCCTTTCCATAAGTTTGCGAACATTTTACAGCCGTCCACTTTACGCCAACTTGCGTACCGTTAAGTTTGGCATGTTATGGCTTGCTTGTCGTAAGCTTGCGAATGGAGAGCTTCAAGCTACTCACCGTATGTTGGCAACGTTCTCTGACCTTAGAGCTAAGGCGCGCGCTTTCATGTCAGAAGTTCTCGAATTTTTTTAACAGTGGATTTGCGATAATGAACTCATTATCCTTTTGGAATGCAATCTAGGCAAACCTTTACCTTCTGACCTTTCGAGTCGTGGACCGAATGGAGCCGGCCGAGCAAGATTTTCGTTTTGTGTTGAGCAATGAGGGCAACAATCAAAAGTGCTCGACCACTTATGTGCTTGAATTTCGTTCAGTCAGGAGTGGCAAGTGTATTCAAAAGTGTGGAGATAGTAATGTAAAGTTCGGCGTGACGGAACGAAGCAGGTTATTTGCTAATACAGGGGACTCCACTTCTGTCGAATTCCGAAAAGACGAAATTCCATGTAACTAGAACCAAAGCTTACGGGCGCGCTTAGTAACGTTTAAGCAAATGAAAATTCTGATAAGACGAATTTCCGCTTAAGAAATAATCTCTAACCTGGTCCCGAGCCCTTCTTAAGCGGAGAGCACTGCATAGCAAAAAGAAGGGAACCTGCGCCATATTGTAGTATCGTAAGAAGCTTGTTTATCAAATTGAAGAAGTTGTCCGTTATCCTGTAACACCTTACGGTCCCAGCGCGAGGATCCCTGTTCCCTTCTTTTCGGTAATTCAACGGCAAGGTATTTTCCGTTGGCTCTCGTTACTCTGGATAGGTAAGTTGTGTAGGAATACTGATCAGGTTTTAGCCCATTTCCTAACTTTACTTCGTGGAATTAGGTTGCATTGGCCGGTAATTCGCCCAGCGAAACTTTACGGTCACTAGAAACTTGAGGTTAGCAACCGTTACGGGCAAAAGTTGTATCACGTTGAGAGGATTTGAGTGAAATTGGTGAGAACAGCACGTATGTTTATATGCTTTGTGCACTACTGTGGGCGCCGTCTTCGAAGAAGAAGATGTTACTTGACCAAATTTAGAGAAACTCCATCAAAGTTATTTGCATATGCAGATGGAACTTATAAACCCATGCGGGTTAAAGGAGGAGATGGGGTTAGGGGTAAAGCAGCTTTTGTCTTGGTCTTTCCTTTTCTAATCCCGGAGTCGCTTCGGAAAGAAGGAGGAAAAAGGAAAAGACGCTCAGATTGTAGGGAAGCTCATTAGCAGGCCTGTCCAGGTATAGACACGTGATTAGCATAACATGAACAACAGAAGAACCTGGGTTGTAAAACGCAGCAGAAAAAAATAACTAACGTGCTGACTTCCTCTGCTATTGAAGCATCTTGGGAGGTCGCTATATCTCTTTTTGTTCTTTTTTCCCCTTACTTGCTAACAACGAAGAAATTGGGCAGCTGTAAATAGGTTTAGCGCCCCCAAGTTTTGTCGTTGCCAAGAAACATGGAGGCAAGCCCTTCCCTTGTTTTCACATATGAACACATGACTCGCCTGTTGCTTCACAAAAACGCACACTTTTCTCCGGCAGGGCCTTTTCATGTGCGATAACCAGCCAACAACGACCTTTAATTTCGTCAAATTACTCTGGATGAGAGACATCTAGCCAGAAAATTGCGTCGTATTACTGTCAGACAACATTCACGCGTAGAGCGCACCATTAGGTTGCTATTCGGGATTTTCCTAGACAATGTTTTGTTGGTTCACTTCAGTCTTATGCAAAGCTGGTCTCATCGTCCCAGACTTTGAACCGTGCAATTTTGTATGACGCTTGTCAAATTTCTTCACAGAGCGTACTTGCTGTGTAAATACTAGGGAATGATACTTCTACATGTGTGTCGAAACAGCTTTGGTACTCTACATAGCCAAGTTAGAACGACGGAATTCAAAATTGGTGATTGGGAAACGAAGGAAAGTTTTCTAAGAAAAGCTTTTTTATGTAAAAACTCTGTTTTTCTCCTTTGATGAGATGCCGGCACATTTTTTAGCATACGAAAGGATTTTTTCCCCTCCTTCGCCCAAATTCGAATTTATTCATGGGATTGGAACCGTCTTCTTTTACATATGTGGTCTTGTATTTATTGACAGACGGCAGGAGAGAAAAAGAGAATGAAATGAGTTTGCGTGTTATTGTTGCGTAGAGTACGAATTGTCTGATGCTTTGCGCGTCGTTGTTGTGTCACGTGAGTCTAGTAACAATGGTGGTCGTGCATGTCAATTCCTTATTAACGTTTACGTTTTTCCTTTTCTTTGGGGGATTACCTTCATCTTCCTCTGGCTAAAAACAAAGGCTTCCGTTCGCTACAATGGGCGTGGTTGTTACGTCTGAATAAGTAGAAATAAGCAGTTACACTTTGGAATGGAACTTTACTTGGAGATTTTTCTCTGGAGGGGGGGGGGAATATTTTAAACCCTTTGTGTATTCATAGTGCAGCGGGGGAACGAAATGATCAATGATTGGGGATTTTTGCAAAGTAAACAGTATGTTAAAAACTGACGGAGAGGGTATGCGAGGAAGGAAGATATAAAAAAAGGAGAAAATAGCTCCTTGAGCTATTGCCACCAGCCAGAAAGCAGATGATGCATGGTCGTAACAAGCGTCAGCAAAGCAATAAGCGCAAAGTTATATAGACATGAAGAAACGAAAAATAAGGCAGCGACGGATTTGGAAGTCGTGTTGAGGGTGAGAAACGTCACTGACAGTGGAAGGGGGAGGGAAAGGAGACTTAGGGCAAAAATATTATGAGAGAAAACGCGGTGGTTCTTAGCCGAAAAAGAAGCCGGTGACACAAGTAATGAGAAAGTCACCCCTTCGGCAGATGAGCTATTTCCGGTGGCAGTTTCGGCGGTCCATGAGTGGTACTTAGAACCCTTCTTTGTAGTTAAACTGCGTTCGGGTGTAGTACAAACAGGGATTTTTGTGAAAAGAGTAGGAGAACGAACCTCACTTAATGTTGGGATAGGAAAAGAAGTTTCAAGAGTCATTAAAAAAGACAAAGCTTTGTTTCACAAATATTCTCCTTCAGGATGATTTACAGTTGCCTACGCCGAAACCCATATTGTGTCCACGAAAGTGAAACACAAAGTACGTCTAATGTAACAACAAAGAAAACTTTGGTAAAAAGGATCTCTTTTAGATAACAATTAAAACTAATGCATTTCTGTGGTGAAACGAAAAATAAGCTTTCAGTTAAACGCGTTTTTTTTTTTGCACTAGGGAGTTTTGTTTTAATAACTGACTCGTTGAAGAGTCATTGACAGCCAACATTGAACGAATCAAAGAAGGAGAAAAGAATATGCTGTGTGTTTTCTTTGGCATGTTTGATATAATCAAACAAACATTAAATAAACGTAACACTTTTTGCGCAATACCGAAAAATGGTGGTAAAATCTTCGATTCTGGCAACATCGAAAATTGCCATGCTTAGTTTGTTCGCAAATAGTATGAAAGCTAATAATAAGGCTGTATTCGTGCAGCTTTGCTGTAGTTGTTTTACCTATTTTATTGGGAATTAAATGGAAATACCTGTAGAATTTAGCGGTAGAATTTAAGATGGCATTTCCTCTCAACCAGTGTTTTACTAATAGAACCAGAAGAGGTTGTTGTTTTCTCTTCCTAACAATTTTTATGTGGCAGAGTATAAGAATTTCATTTTATGTATCCTCCTTTTTCTCTTTTCGTAGGTGTGATACGCACGCGAGTGGTACTTGATCGCGAGAGCCAGTCACATTACTGGGTGACAGTCGTTGCCCAAGACCATGGTATCGTTCCGTTGTCGTCTTCTATTGAGGTAAAGTATGCGGCGTCCTAGTAAAACTCGTCCCCCTAAAAGCTCGTCCATCCCGGACAATGCAATGTCCATGTCAATTTGCATAGCTCTGGATTATTCCTATCCTTCCTTCTTGGTTTTTCAGCTACCGTTCTCCCGAAGTCTCCAGGGACGAACGAAATTGGAAAGTTTTGGTGTTTTCCAAGCTTTTTTCCTTTCCTAATATTATCCCTTAAATCCTCAAGATGTGCCTTGCCCTGGATACCCCCAAGGAGTCTGTGACGATCTTGCGATACGGAAGCAAGCAATAATGTGTATTGCCGTCCTCTAGCTGTGTAAAAGCATTAGTTTGCCGGGGAATTGAAAATCGGTGTCCACTGCGCAGCCAGTGAAAAGGCACCTTGTTTTTTACTTGCCTCTTAAAGTGTATCCTTATATTTAAAAAAAAAAGAAAAAAAAATGTCCAAGGCGCGGGAGTCGAATTGGAGTCGGTCAGGCATTCATGCACACACGAGTGGTACGAGACAAGGCGGGAAAACGCGTTTACTGATAACCTTTGCCACTCGTCTTCCATGGCTTTTCCTTAGGGCGAGAATTTCAAAATTTATAAGGGCATTTTTTGCCATCATCCTCAGTCCCAGCGTGCAGTTGCAGGTCAAAGGGTATTATTTGAGCTGAGTGCTTCATTTCTCCGTATGCATATTCGTTTCTTTTCTCGACCAGGCCGCTTTTTCCACCGCCAGGGCGCGTTTCTTGAGTGCAACGTGTCACAAATATCATTTAGACATCTTGATAAAGGTTAATGAGAGCTTTATGTATCAATTGCCTCCTTCTTCGGACAAAGTTCACTTAAGGAAACATTCGCAGTCGAAGTTAACGCTGATCTTCATTGCTCGAGGGCGTAACTGGCGCGTGTTCTGTATTTGCTCATTTTAGATATCATGCGTAGGGATAGTAACGGTTCAACTCCACTTGTTAACCTTCCAAACCGAGTCGAAGTCGGTCGATAGCAAACCGAGCCGAGTTCAAATTGTCATTGTCGAACCGAATCTAGTCGAAGTCGACCTTTCGAAAACCGATCAAAATCCTTAAAAAAAGTAAAGTAAAGAAATGTACAGCCAGATTTAAGGGTAATTAATTTTTGCAACAATGCAACGTCAGTTGGATAAGTCGTGAGCATAGCCAAAATTGAAAACTTGATTCTGGAGCAGTTAAGAAAGGACACTTCTACATATAAATATTCGATAGGTCAAAATTACATAGGTCATAGTTTTACAGTGATTTAGAATGATTTAGGTGATTTATAAACTGTAAAAATCGTTTAGTAATGCTTCTATAATTTGGAATGAAACTGATGGGTGCAATGCATCATCGTTTTAATAGGGTAGAGGAGAAAGCACAAAAGGTTTTAATGGTGGAGAAAATAGTTCACACCATTTCACCTTTTCGTTCACTTACCTGCTTTCACCTTACATTCTTGAACTTTCTCATAAACTTGCAACGAAACAGGTAAAAGTTGACTTTGAAGTCGACCGATTTATTTAAACCAATTTACTTAGAACCGAGCCGAGCCGAAGCTGGTCATCGACGTAGTCGAACTGACTTGAAGTCGGTCGTCTCAAACCGAGTCGAGTCGAAGTCGGTCATTGTTGAGTTGAGTCGACGCCTACTCGACTCGGTTCGACTCAAGCCGAACCGATTTCCAACCCTAATCGTGCTGCATATTTTGCATTGGCACACACACACAAAAGAAAATAGTAAACTAATTAATTGAATGATTAAGTAAATTGTTAAGGCCTTTTTTTCCATAAATGAACCAATAAATTAGGAAAACATGGTGGTCTTGGATTACAAGAGATTTCTTTGAGCAGCGTTGTTTCATGTCCTTGATGTTCTATCTGGTTAGGGTATGTTACAAATGCGGAGCATGGCTTAGTTTGAACACCTACTTCATTGATACGAAATCTTCGTAGGAAGAAGCTGTAGGGTGACGTTAATTTTGTCACAGATTCATTGAAACAGCTGGTTAAATGGGTACAAAAGGGTTTCGTTTTCTTCTGAGATTGCCTGTATTTTGTAGGCTGAGTTTTTCTGACTGTAGTTTCGATTTTAGGTATTTTTTGTCTTCATCGTCTGATTTTTGTTATAGTTTCAGCTGCTTTTTTTCGTAGAATTATTACATCTTGTTTGTATCCAAGGAATGATATTTGTGGAAAGAGCTGTCTTTATTCTCTTATCTCTTGGCGAGTGGCTGTGCCGAACATCTAACAGCATTGTTGTATCCGGAGTATCCAGTCTTGCAATTTCTTTCTTTTTATTTCGTTTTATTGTGAGTTTTGGGGTTATCGTAAGCACAGATGGCTTCCCGTTGGGTGAAATTTCGTCAGTCAATAACGACTCGAAGAATCGCGAGCTCACCAGACCAGGTTTTATGGGTTCCGAAAATAAAATTTCTCCTCTCTGTGTTGTGTGTGTCATGGTGGAAGGTTGTACGTATTTGCAGAGTAATCAATATTTAGACCCTCAGAAGAATGGTAACAACAACACTAAGATGAAGACGACGTGAAAGATTTTGCGGACGCAAAACCGGGTCGTCATTTTTCAAACTGACTCGAGAACTGCTGATAACAGTCAAATGCAAATTGTCCATGGTATTTCTGATATGCTTTACTCGACGAAAGTAATTCGAAAGGTGAAACACCCCAACGGTTCATTAAATACCTCTGAGCAACGCGTGATATTAGCTCATTTGCCTTGTTATAGTTCGGAAGATCAGCTTGCAACAGCTCAGATCGATTACCTTTTGTAGAACAAGAAGGCGGAATAAACAAACCTTAATTGCTAAGTGTTTATGTCTAATTGTTCCAGGGAAAATTGATTCTCGTCAGCGCTGTCATCTGAATATGAAGGACGCGAAAAGCGTCATGGAAAATGTCGCTCACATGCAGTACTCATATCGTAGAACTTGTCAGTCACAATGCGTGAGGGCACTTCTCTTACAAGTAGACCTTCTTTTATGCCCGGGTCAAACAAACCCGAGCTCTGCCATACAGCGAGTATTCAACTTAATTATTTTTAAACGCAATTCACGTAATTTGCATATTTTTTTCTTAAATAATAAAATTTAAAGATAAGTAATAACATTTTGAAATACAAAATTTAAGTAGGAATTCGCCGTTACGCTCGTTTTGTTAGTGGAGACAAGTTCTTGGTTATAACTCCATTCCAGAATCAATTCTGAGTCGAGCGAATTTTGGTCCAAAGAGCTTGATTTTTTACCCGTGTGCGTCTAGTTTCCTAAGTGAGTGGTTCCAGAAACTGGTTGACGTTTGGCGATGCCGTCTTTGTGAGTGGCTGAAAACTTTACAGTAATTATCAAAAAGTAATCAGACCCTACCATAGTCTGATTCCACGGAATCTGATGAATGTGAAATAGTGTATCTCGCTCAACCATTGACGCTGAGAAATAATACCAAGCAAAGAAAACGTGATAGAGATTGACACGGCTTTGAAGTGAACTCGTGTCCTCCGAGTTGCCAAAATGACGTATACGTAACTGTTTTAAACCTTCCAACCCTAACCCTGAAAATCGTTCAAGTAATTCAGGACCAGTTTCAACGAGACGGTAAAGGAGGGTTATTTTTTTCTAGGAAGAGAAGAAGAAATTGCCTGTGTTTGAAGACAGGCGCTAAGAATTTGCAACACGGAAAGTGTTGGTTACCTTTTTTCTTAACCAGCTGTATAATCTCGCCATCAATTGTTACCCTTGGGTTTTTCGCTTATTGCCTTGCATTGCACATCCAAAAGTAAACCTCCTTTTTTTCTGTTTTCCCTTCCTCCTTCATGCTGTCTCTTTTCATTCCCAAAACGCTGCAATTTGAACCCTAAGAAAGTTCGACAGAATATAATTTTTTCGATTTATAACTCCCTTTCAGGATGGGAAAGAAGGTTAAGGCGATTGAAGTGTAGCGTTCCGTATTTGCCTTTTGAAATTGAACAGAATTTTGATTTCTTTTTTAAAAAAAAAAAAAGCTATGAACACAAGGGAGGCTTAAGTATTGTATGAGCACATGCTTCCTTTTGGCACTTATTTTTACAACTCGGACCCAACCATACCGTACCTTTCGAGAAGTGGCCGAAGGAATTTTCCACAAGGCTGCTATGTGGAGGCGGAGCTTGTTGGACCATTAGTTAGTTCGTGGGGATGCCAGTGTACCCGAATAGCTATGCAAAATGGAGTACGCTGGGAACCATAAACTTTGGTCCCTACTCGATAGAAACTTTTGGATCGCTTTTGCCCCCACTATGCTAACCACTCGAAGGGGTTAGTTGTCCAGGAAAAACTGCGGAACCCAAAGCCCGTTCGTTGCCCGCTTTTTGCTCCCATCTTCTCCGGCTTGTAAAGCTTGAGGAATTATGTATTAGCTGCAGCATTTTACTCCTTGGCTGCTAAGCTGTGGAGCACATGCGAGTCTTTTTGCTCTGACGTAAATGGAACCGAACTGAATAATATACCTAACTTTCCTCATCCTCCACATACTCCTAATTTTTTAATGGGCCTTCAGTATGCAAGGAGAAGGGATTGAGCGTGGGGGGAAAGATGTTGGTGGAAGAGAGAATTATATGTTAAAGAAGCAATCGTTTATTTTTGGTTTGGAAAATTGCAGGTGTTCATTGCCGTCGAAGATGAGAATGATAACGTGCCCCAGACAGAGAAACCCGTTTATTGGGCGACGGTGCCCGAGAATTCGCCGCCCAAAACGCCTGTACTTCAGATCCATGCTTATGATGCTGATACCAATCCATCTCAACGCTTGACGTTCCATCTCAAAGCGGGGAATCCACAATCGCTCTTTGATATTGATGCCCAAACAGGTAAACATCCTCTTTCTCGTACTTGGATGCCAATTTTCATTTTTGGGAAGAATAAGTGAAGGTGCGATTGGAACTGATGGATGAACCGTGGTTTTATGTCGGGGAAAATATACTTGATTAGCTTTGAGGTTAATTATAGAACTATTGAGGAAGCCAAAAACGGAAAGTTTTTGCAACGAACGCGATTCAATATTTATTCCCTGTGGCCCACAATGACCGTAACCTTTCACGCCAACATCCGAGAACTTGCGATACAAGAGTGAAAGCGAAAACTTCAGAGTCTCTCGGTATAGGTGTCATTTTTCAGGAGAGCTTAAGAAGTCCAACACGGAAGATCATATATCTTCTTGTGCTCTCACACGGAAAGTTTTGTTTCAATCAGTATTTTGAATTTTGCTAAATTTCGTTACTTTTCGAGATTCAACGACCTGGTAAAAGTTTGCAAAATATAAAATTTATGATATTTTCATAAATCGAGAATGCTTTACTCCGTGCATATTACCAGGCTGCAAAGCGTAAACTGTGTCGTTTTCCACCAGCAACAATAAAACTTCAATTTGGGTAAAAAAAAATTCGAAGTATTCTACGAAACATAAACTGAGAAATAATATCCAAGTGAGATATAATATCAGATATTGAAAATCTAATCGCTTTGCTTAAAGGCCTTACGAGACCGAAAATAAATATAACTACATAACAGTGAATGTCACAGAAGGTCTGAGGTGTTTATACCCTTACATATGTATTGGAAATTTATGTAGAATGTTGTGGCAGTTTTCTAAAAAAAAAATACCTCTCTCAGTATATAAAATGCATCGTTGTAGGGAAAGGGGATTCGTGTGCAAGATTTTTATCGTTGAATTTATTTCTTCCTCCACTTTCAGTTTCCCATTTCGGAGCCTAAGAAAAGAGTCTATAATGACAATAGGTTGGGTGTTCCCTTATGTATAGCAAGCCGGATTGATTTAATGTTGTATAGAACTATAGGGTAGCTGACTTTGATGGTGGGAAATGTTTCGATTCCTGCGCTCTTGGGTAGTTACTGTTACCCCAAGATTTGAGGTTACCCCATTTTCTTTGTCCGCAGGTCGAAAAAATCGGAAACTTAGCCGTAAAGCTGAAGGAATGTCAGTAAAGTGTGTTAAGGCCCAGGTATATACAAACCCTTTATGGGAGAATAACATGGGAATTTTCAGACATCCTATTGGAAAAATGGTTAAAAAATCAAAAAAACTGTTGTGACATTAATTTTGTTGTTGTATGTATCTAGTGCACCAGTTTGAGTTTTTCTTCAAAAACTTTTGTTGAATTTGTAAATTACGTTGAATTTTGCTACTTTTTTATTATACGGAAAAATGACTATCAGGGAAACTGGCGCACTAGGTCTATTTTTTTCTTAATTTTTAAGGTATAAAGAGAAACGAAATCAGTCAGGTACTTTTTGTAATATCGTGTCTGAAAATTAAAGCTTTTATATGACCATATTAGATTGTACCTGTATCCAGCGCTTCGATTTGAGTTCGTTCAATCCTCCTCTTAGTTACAATAACAGACCTACACACCCCGATGGAAATGATGTATCTATATTTTTTTTTATAAAAAAATACTGAAATTTGTGTATACCGGGGCCTTAACTCATTGTTATACTGCCTGACTTGGCGGTTTTTCCCTCTAAAATAGCGCCAAACTTGCTGCTCCTTTGAAGATGTTTGATCAAAATCAAAAGAACTTGTATCTTTTTTTGTGTTCTTTTCCTCATTTAGACGAGGAAAATGCTGTGTTGTTTATTTTTTGCTGCTTTTCCCCGTTTTTTCATTGTCATTTTTATTGGCTATCAAGACTCTGTTCTATAGCCCATATGTGTTTGCTATTGAGGTTGGAAGCAGCAACTTTCCTCTTCTTTTCTCTATGTGTGTGCTGATCTGCTTTGGGTAACGAAAGAAGATTTGGTCCTGGATTTTTTTATATGTTCCCGGCTGCAACCACAGCTGCTTACGCTTTTTACGACGGGGTAACGAAGATGAAAAGTGTAGAGGAAGGAAATAAAGCTCAGGAATGGCGAAAGTTGCCAATTTTATCGTTTTTCTTTTACTACAATAAAAATTCTGCCATTGTGGCGTTCAAATTTAAAACAGATCTCAAACACTGCGGGTTACCAAAAGCAATCTATACGTTACACCATCGTTCGCTGCTTTGCCCTTTAAATTGATGACGTATCCAATATTACAGAATTGTTCGACTTAAGATGCGGTGGAAAGGTAATGCTTTCCTATTACCCCCCAACAGGGACTAAACGCAAGGGAAGGGAGGGGAGACGTAGTCTTAATTACAGTTATTTTTAGTATGTATTTACTACTTTGTTTATTTAGTATTATTTTATTTATTTATTTTCATTTCGTTCAGTAAACGGATGAAAAGAAAAGTACGGTATCCGAATGAGTGGTAAAGTTGGAAGCATAACACTTCCTTCAGCATTCATGAATTTCGCAGCGAGACAGTGTGAAGTTCCTTTTTTTTGCAGGAGTTCGGAGGGTTTAACCCTATATTAAACACTTCGGCGCACTCGGAAACTCTTAGAAACGTTCCTTCTGCCGTCTTTCGTGGTTACTTGGAATTTAATGAAACTTCCTTCCGACTTATTTACCTTGCCATCTTAAGAAGGAGTTTTGCGTCGACTGGAAAGCATGCAAGTTTTCCGTGATATTACTTACTAGCGCACAACTAGCAGGTCTTCACTCGCGGAATTAATAACCCTCGTTCCCGGTAGAATTTACGGGACTTTTTCATTTACTTAGCCTAGAAACTAAGTAAGAAATAACTGAGGAGGTACATTGCGACGCTTGGCAGCTTATTGGAGCACGAAGCCGACTAGAGTGCAGGTTTTTCCGTGTTTATTCTTTAACAAATCTCGGTAAATACTCCCACTTCTCGATTAAAGGGCGAGAAAGATCGCTTGGGGAAAATAACGAGGAGTTTTTGCACGTTTCAGTAACCTCTTGTCAGTGAAATAGGAGTAATCAGAAATCATATGAGCGTGCATTGAAACAGGGTGAACAGGAGTGCTCTGGGTGTGGGAGCGGAGCGATAGGTGGCTAATTTCAGTAGAACATGTCGAAAGGTTGCGTGTTACTTAGAGAACGAAGACTAGTGTGAGAGAATTTCGAAGCAGAGCGAAATACCAGCTGAGGTAAGGTTTTTGACACGTAAGACACGCCTCCTTGTGGATTAATGGACATCATCTGGGTGCAGGGCGTAGTTTACATATTATGACTTCGACAATGCCCTAGTCTGTTTTGTGTGAACTGCCGTTTTTATTTGAGTTTACTGTCGTTGAGTTGTTTGGTCTAGAGAGAGTAATGGTGAAAGCCACGCCCTTTTGTGGTTTTCACATGTATAGTGTATAGTACGGTGTTTTAAATTTCGCTACGTTGTTTTGGGCTCCGTTAGGATTTAAATATTTACTAAAGGGTACTTGGAATTAAGTCGCCTAAAAGTTACAGTCAGAAAATCGATGGCAGCGACGAGAAATGCTGATGTAAAGCCGTGAAATCGTTGTAGCGCTCCCATGTTCCGAAATTATGAGCAAATTCTGGAGTTAATTTGAGTTTCATGCAGGTGTAGACATATGACTGAAGGATGCGGGAGTTGGAGCTTACATCTGGATGGAAGCTTAGCAAGTGCAAACAGAGATTGTAAAATGGGCGCCCTTTGCTACTTCCCTGCAAGGAATTCATTATTACTCTTTGCATAATACGAGCATTGAACATTGTTGCCATCCTCGCAAAATTTACCTCGCGCCCCAGCATGTTAGCTTTTTTTTCTCTCTCTCTCTCCTTGTGTGCACCGTGGGTATTGCTGCACGTACTCCTGAGTTCCGAGCCAAGTTTCGTATTCAAAGCTTATTCTTCTTATTTTTTCATCTATTCAGTTTTTTATTTTCATTTATTTTATTATGTGGTTATCTTTTGAATGTTTTCACTTCAGCAGACTTTGGTGTGGTTCATACCTCTATTCGTTCAACTCATTTTAAGTTTCTAATCATCAAATGAAAGTGTTGGTATAAATTTTATGTGGGACTACCTAACGGGGTGCGAAGTTAGCAGGGGGCGCTCTTATTAGTAAACACCGGATTGGGGAGCGAACATAGTTCTCGGCGCCAGTAGCTGGTAGAAGGCAGTACTGGGAACAAATAAGTTCCAAAGCATGACAGTTCTTCCATAACAAAGTTGAGAGGTCTTGAGGTTTTAAGATAGACATGGAGGGGAGAAGTACGGGATAGAGAATCTAAAGGGAGAGAAAAACGCTGGACGTTGGTCGTTTGTGTTGTTCGGCAGTTATTCTTGTTCGTGTGTGTGCATGTGTGTGTGTGTATCCCGAGAAACGGACTCTCCTTTTTGTTTTCGTTATTTTTTCTCTTGAACTTACAACCAACCCTAAATGGGTGCCTAATAACCGGCCTAGACTCCGTTACATGACAAGATAGTCGACACGCGGACTTATGACTCCATTATTATTTATGTCAGCTCCCCAAACGTAAGGCCACGAGATAAAGAGAAAAGAAAGAAGAGAAGAAGAGAAAGAGGTTGAGTTACACAATGGAAGCCATATATGGATAGACATCCCTATTTAGTACACTAAACCTAGCAGGATCTTGAATCCATTTTTTCTGAAGGAAGGGATGGTCCGTCTCTTGCCGTTTCCTTTTTTTTCCGGTAAACGAATAGAAATTCGTATAAGTCATGATGAGGCAATGGTAGCATTCTTTAGGAGGGCTTATCTTTCGCTATATCCAGGAGGCAAGCCTTTTACCCCCGAGGAGAGTGGGTTTAGCTTGCTCTATTCCATAAACACGTGTTTTTGTTATATTGCTTACGACAAGTTTTCTTTCAGTGTTCAGGAGTAAATATACGAATGATACAATACGTTACATTATAGTAATTCGCCACTCGCAGTATGTTAGATATTCACATCTGTGAGGAATTCCGATTTATTGAATTAATTCACTAAGTGTGCCAAATACTTTATTGATTTGCTGGCCTTAATCGATCTACTACATTGTAATTCTTTTTTTAAAAAAAATTTGCCGAGTTTTACCCTAAAATATTACTGTTATAACAGTAATATATTTCAAAGGAAAAGATCGAAAAAGGTGAAGAACATGTGAATCCATGTCTGTCCGTATCGACAAGTGATGTTTAACTTCGGCGCACAAATTTACAGCTTTGCACATGAGGTTGACGATTTTTTAAGTAAAAGTTTTCAGGTTTTGAAAAGCGATCAAAGCCGGTAAAAGCACTTCTTGGCATTCAAATTGCGTCAAAGCCCTATTCGGTTACAAACTTTTGCATTGAAACGTTCGCATTGGTCTTAAAGCGTTGCTGGATAAAATTTTTCTTGAGGTATTCTTCACGACAGTGAACAGCCTTCACAGATGGTACATGCTACTGAAGCCAAACTCTCCCAAATAATGGGAACAATAATAGTTCGTGTACTCGTTGGTGTTCATGTTACCCATGAGGAAAATTCATAGAAAACACCACCAACGTATTGTATTATTCATAATTAGTTTTTCATTTATTGGCCACCCAGCGCTGCAAATATCTTGTATAGACTTTATCCGCTCTATGTGTTGAATTCCCTTTGGAAACTTGCACGTGTTACTATGAAAAAACGTGGCCTGTGGCAACAGTGAAGGTGAGGGCTGACTTGAAGCGGAAACATTGTCTTATTCATGAAATGTAGTATCTACTCGATTATTATTGACTTTTATAGGTGAGTTTGTTAGATACAAAAGCTCTGGTATTAATTATGGTGGAAGTATCGATCCCGCAACTTTCGATCGTCAACCGAAAATTTATACCGCTACCCTACATTACACAAGTGATATAAAACTGTTACAAGCTAACACAGACGTCTACACCGCAGCGTAATTCCGAAAGAAGCTTTATGTGCACATAAAACGACAGCCAGCTCAAGCAGTGATTGTATTGATATTTTGTCCCCACATGAGAAGGAGGAACACTTTCCAACTTGTTGTAAATCATGTTTAGCAGAAGCATAAATTTTGCTCCATGGAGGAACGAACTATTCTTCTGTAACGATGAGGACACAACACTGGGAAAAAAGCAGTCTACAGTGCCAGTGTAGTTGGATAGGTTAACTTGGTTCAAGCGTTGGCCATTTGTCATTTCTTACTCACGTATAAGGAGAAAGGAGGCGTGGCATGTCCATAAGATGTCCATAAGATATCTTAAGCTTTGATTCAAGTCGTTTTTTGGGCCCCTCAATGCTTTGTAGCCCTTGGAGCCACGTGATGAAGAGTGATAATGCCGTTTTTGTCAGATTGTCCAGCGGCGAAAAATTCTCATAATCGAAGTAGAGTGTGAAGTTTCAATATCTGACTCAATCACAAGCGATTTTTTCTGTTGAACTTTTGAACCTGCTCTTTTTTGGAGTTTGTCAACCTGGTAATCTAGTGTACTATTTTCCTACGTCAAGATTTTTTTTTTACTCAATTCTTGGTACATCTTTTGAGTACTTGTGGAACTATACTTAAAGCCGTGATGTGTAGTTAATGTAGCTAAGCAAAGTTCTGTGAAATTTTAGTGCCATTTTAAGATTCCTGGGCCTCGTGGAGCGTAAAATGCACTACGGTGGTGGGCGAGGACGGTTTCAAACTTGAAACTTCATCTCTTTGTGGTGTAAGGCGTGGAATGTTTCGCTCGAGCTCATCTTTTGTTATTGGAGGCTGGATAATTAGAGAGCGGGTCGTGGAGAGTGTGTCTCTGGCCATGTGTGTGCATGTATGGAAGGGTTAGGAAGGGTTAAGTGACACGAAACCCTTGTGTGTGTTGCACTTTCTTTTCCTTCCAATGAATTTTTTCTCAGCAGATTGTAAACTGTCCCGTAATTCAGATTTTAATTTACATGTTCTTTTTTTCTGTTTCCTTTTAGGGTTGATAACCACCACCGGACGGCGTTTGGATCGTGAAACCCAAGCGGAGCACATTTTAGAGGCAAGTTTCCCGATTTCGCTTACAAAAATTGATCTGCAACTGCAGGGAAAACTGTTTCAATTTCGGAAATTGTACCCTAAAAGAATATCACATATTTCTTTTTTATGAAAAAGGGAGAGACAAAAATGCACTCACGGTTTGATTGCACGCTAGAATTCTTTTAGGTAGACCCAGGCGGAAGAAATAAATGTTACATTCTCACCCATTTTGCCTTTGGGCGCAAATCATAACCACGTGAAAGATTCTTTAGAACCTAGTATTTCGTAGAAGGTCATCGAGATTGCTTCTAAGCAATAAAATTGGGATGATTTCTCCGCTAAGTTGAGAGGGAATTTTCCAGGAACGCTGTATTCTACGTCGCGAGCACTGCTGTGAATTCCGGCACTTCGAAACAATTGGAAACGTTCCTATGGCGACTTTAGCAGTGAAAAAATACGCAGTTCGGAGTAGAATTTCCTTATTGCCCACAGTCCAAAATAACCGGGGATACCTGACTTGCAAAACCACATATCCCCTGTCCTATGCTTTCCTTGACTTTAATTCCTGTCAGTGTCTCACTGTGTCACGCGTCAGGGATCTCATTGTAGTCGACTTTTCTCTTTGCCAGTTCTTAAGAGCTGTCCAGGAACGTTTACTTCTTCTGATTCTCCTAAAATGGGAGCAGACTTATCCGTTAACCAGATCTTATTGTTTTACGAAGGAGAGAAAATTTAGAATTCTTTGTTGATGTTAGTTGCTGTGGTTAGTGTTTCACTGTAACAGGAAGAAATTTGACAAAAGTCAGTTGTGAAACATTTTAAATAGTATTTAGATGATACGTGGGGTATGGCAATTAGATTCTGAATAGATTGTATGTCGCTTTGCTCACTATTTTCGGAGCAAAGTCGGGTCATTTTAGCCACATGGGCGCCTTTGAGGTCGACATTTTCTGGTTGTCCGAACTTCCGTAAGGTATCTTCTTACATGAAAGCCTTTTCAAAGCGTCTTTCGGAGCTCCTGTACCCTTTGAATGAACAGTGAACTACGCGTTACTCTTGATAGTTAAGTCAGTATGGAACCGAACGGTCTTGAAGTTCAGAATTTCTCTCCATTAGCGAAACTTAACACAGGAACTTTTCGGAAGCAGTAGCCCCAACGACGGAGGACGTTGCACTTTAAAATCATTTTCGCGTTTATACTTGCTAACTGCTTTTCGCTGGAGTAAGCAACGAACTTGGCAAGAGAAAAAAAATGTAACGACTCCGAAATCAGAGATATGTTTACCATATTCTTTTGCTCAGAATTTCTCTAATCTAGAGTGAATTAGTTGTGATACCCACAGTATGTTTACCATAACGAGTGGCGAATGAATCAGAAAATAAAAGGTTTTACTTTCTGAGGGGGAAGAATAAAAAAAAGCGCGTGTGAGAGTGATTGGGGGCCCCTCCCCCTTCTCTGCGTGCCATATAGCGAAGGCAAGATACGTGATGAAATCTATAAAGCAATAAGTACCAACTTGGGTGGGCCCATTGTTAGCCTGCGGTGGAAATAACCTGCGAAAGAGCCATACTTTCGGAAGGATGGAGGGCGATGATTATAGGGAATCGTTTACGTTGATCATGGATGGGAACAAAAGCGGAGCAGTGCGTTTTTATTACA
Organism: Triops longicaudatus; assembly: GCA_022885665.1. Taxonomy (NCBI): domain Eukaryota; kingdom Metazoa; phylum Arthropoda; class Branchiopoda; order Notostraca; family Triopsidae; genus Triops; species Triops longicaudatus. The sequence continues at coordinate 75,254 of JAGQDJ010000165.1, forward strand.
GGTACATTTTTGTGTTGAGGAGAGAAAAAAAAGAGGGGGAGGACGAGTTCATGACTGGGGAGTTGTTGTTCTTTGCCTTTTTGTGTAGAGTCGGGGAAGGTAGCATTTTTGCTGATACTACAGTACCGGCAAAGACGAATAATGAGCAAAAAGAAAGGTATTGGCGTTATTGAGCTTGCCGAGTCTTTACTTTTTTGCGAGTGGTGACAGTTTCGGGTAGATAATTGGGACTCAAGCCTCGATTTCCTGGGTAAAATTATGACAATCGCACTGAAAAGATGACGACTGTCGAGCTAATTTGTTTCTCGGCTAGCCTGGCGCGACGGCTTTAATTGGAGATGAAAAAAGTTAGCATTTCGAGATGTCAGCTTAAATAGTGACAGCTAACCATGAAATGTTCCATAAAGTAGTCTAAATTTTAATCAGCTTTGGTTTAGCTTAGCCGAAAATGATTTTGACGTATTTTCTTTTCGTGTTATGAATAGTGGCTGAATTTTTATAATACTGTACAAGTTTAGTTTCGTTAGTAGTATTACCATTAATACTTTACTTTATCTAACGGTTTATTTTTATTTTTATATGTATTCCTAAAATTTGCGTATTACTATGTTTTGCGTATTGCGAGTATTACTAATTAGAGCAGTAGTAGCAGGAGGAGCTTTGTTTATTCATTTGTTTTCATATTTTGCAGATAGTGGAGAGAGCCGGGCTCTGCCCAAATGCTCTCAGGGTTTTTCCTTTTATTAGGTCAGTAGAATTATCGCGAAATCAGCGTTTTACGTCGGGGAACCTTGGTTTGCCAAAAGTTTTTGTGTCCAGCGCGTGTAACCATGTGTTCACGGGTTTGGAAGACGTCCGCAGTCCGAAAAAGAGACTAAAGAGTTTTTAAACCCGAGGATGCGGAGACGAGAGATCCTACAGGATTCCATAGACACAAGTAAAATCTTTCCGGATGAAAGGAAGAAGGCACAGAGAGAATGTTTTTACACAAGTTTTCGGGAAGCAAGCTTTTTATTTTACTTTTTTTCACGTGCGGCATTTTGTTGAAAAAGATCCTTTGAGAAAAAAAAATGACCGTTTTTCTTTTCTGGTATTTGGAAGGTTGTTGGAGATAGTGAGATCAATACACAGAAAGAATGTTTAAGTATGTATACAAAAACTTGTTGTAAATAAATGAATAGCTAACTTGTGGTTTGGAAAGTCTGAGGGAAAATTGTGATATCTTGACTGTGTAAATGCCGCTTAAATACGCAACAGTTAAGCTTAGTAGTTTGATGTTAACCTTGGTGCAAGAGGTCGTGTAACGATGGTTATCGTTGTTTATCGTTTGCGTAATCTGTATCGATGTTAGTATTTAGCCGTTGTCCAAAATCGGGATGAAACGCGATTGCCATAATATGCACGCATTAATCACGAAAGGCTAGTTTGATCACAGGATAAGAACAACTTTTTGGCAAAGTTAAACATCTTCAGCCTGAAAGTAACGTAATTACGACCGGTTTCTGGGAGAGATAAAAAGCGTGCAGGTGTCGTTAGTCCGTTATGGTAGTAACCACCGCGCTCATACAAAAAGCGTTCTTGTGAATTGGGACTTCGCCCGAGCTTTTTGGCTAGGCTAGGGTTTTTAACCGGTAGGTTGTCACACGGTGTAACCGTAAAGCGTTAAGTACGACCGCAGCCGTAACCTGATACCAACGAAATTTTTGTTCTTGTGCAGTAGACATAACGAAAAACGTTCGAAAACGTGTAGCCCCACTTTGTGTAGCAAGTTAGGAGCTCCTTAAGCCGTTCAACGTTCGGTGCCTGGCTTGTTTCCTTTAAGCTCGGAGTTTGCGAAATACTTTAAATAAGCTCATGCGTCTGTGTCGTTTCCGAAGATGGTTGAAGCTGTGGGAAGAATGCCAAGTGGCGTATGCTTTTGAGCGCTGAAGGGAGGGGTGTGGGGGCTAGTTTTTCTCGAAAGTTTTCGATCTAGCATTACTTGAAACTTGTTTTGGGTGGGAATCGCTTGAAGTTTAGAGTCTACTTATAATTGTGTCTACTTTCTGAGATCTGGATTTTAAAGGAGAATCCTGCTACAGCGTATTAGAATGTTAGTTTTATTGTTGATTGAATACAAAACTGTGGGTTATATAGGTTACACTGTTGGCTAAGATATTATTATGTGACTGACGTGGGATGACGGCATTGCAGTCGTTATGATTCCCAATTTGGTAATCGGAGCGCAAGTTCAGTCCAATTGAGATATTCTGTTATACCTCAAACGTGAAAGCCAATAATGTTAAAGCGAAAGGGAGACAACAATTCGGTTAGACTTGTCTTCCTTTTTCTGTGCGTCCTTTCGAGCATTGCTAACTTGTTTCCTGCTTCTGCTTGGAAAGAATAAAAAGGGCCAGATGTGCTTAGTATACTTCTTCAAGTAGCCAAGTCACATGTCAGACATGCTTCGAAGTCCAATTGTAACTGTGTAACGCTCAAATTATGGTACAACTTTTCCAACTGGGTCACTGAACAAAATCTCATTGTCATTCCTTATCCTTTTCTAATTTTTTTTTTCTCCTTCGTGTTCCAATAGGTAACAGTTAGCGATAATGGCGAACCGGCTTTGTCTTCAAGTACGCGGGTGGTGGTCCAAGTCCTTGATGTCAACGACAACGCCCCCGAGTTTTTAGAACGCTTCTACAAAGTCCAAGTACCCGCTATCAACTGGGAAAAATCGTCGTTGGCAAACGATGCCAACGAAGAAATGGAATTCCCCATCACGCAGGTAAATATCTGAAATGTTTTCGCCTTTTTCGCCCAAGAAAGTCTTGGAGATGTAACGTTCGGGAATTATGTAGTGACTAAAATTGAGAAATTCTTCAATCTGCATGATTAATTTGGATTTATACCGAGTGAGCGTTGTTTTTTATTTCCCAAATGCGCATGCACGGAATATTTTATGAATTAAGGGCCCCCGAACTTCCGAGTTAAGGATTCTCGAACAAAACATGTTTCCGGTACAGGTTTGCCATATGCTTTTCGTTTACTTATTACTGTTATTATTTTGTGTCCTGCGGAGACGAGTTAATAGGGCATTCCAAAGTCCGAGTAAGATTAAGTTTTGACATTCGAACTTGTTGGAGTTACTTTGGAGTAAGCATTAAAGCGCCTTTGATGAGAGCTTTCGGCTCTGTTGTTGATGTAAACATGTACAAAGAGTAATAGGAGCCTTTCGGCAACGTGAAACTGTCTTGGAGGAACTTTGGATTTTATGAATTCAAGTTTCAAACGGGGTTAAAAGCGAGCGAAAGACGACCTCTGGCGCCGTAAATTAGTGTCTCACGTACTGGACACCTTTCCTGGATGGCACGTTGGATAGCAGCGTAGCATCGCGTTCCTTCCTCTTTTGTAACAATTCAGCACCTAAAACCGACACGGAGTGCCCAGACCCCGGCGTCTGTTATTCCATTAGTGCGTTTCACTGCCTTTTGCCAGTTTCTCCCTGGCTGTCGTCTTTGGAAATACAATCCCTTCAGTACTAGGGAAACTAATGGCGAAATGATAGACGAGTGTCATTGAGCTCATTAGGACACTTATTAGCGGTTTGCCATTTCCTAGACAAAGACCCAATCACGCTTTACATTCGAAAACGAAAGAATGGGGCCAATAAATACTCATGTGTTACCCCCTTCTTTCATTTTCCCTGTCGTTTCGGATTTGGCGCGGTTATCTTCGAAGACACTTGGTTGTGTTTCTAATCTGGATAATCTTTGCTTTGACTCGAAGTGGTTTTCCATCACGCGATTATGACGCTTGTACCATAGAGATGTAGGAAAGCTCCCATCCTGAACAAAATGTCATAGGTCCAGTGCAGTTTTTCAAAAAGTACGAGCGTGCCATTAGGTTAATGTTGAATTATAGTACGTTAGGAAATTAAGTATCTAATTATTGCGCATTCAGCAAAAGTAAATAAATAAATGTACATTAAAAGTCAAGTGACAAAAACTAAATGTCAGAGGAAAAGGTTTTAGAAAAATACTGAAGTAAATTAAAAATAAATATGCGTTGAGTGGAAATCAAGCGATCAGATTTAAACATACTAGAACCTCATCAAGTGCCAAAAATACAAAAGTGTTAAGTAGGGGATTTCAAATAAGGTAACGCTGAGCATCGCAGGATGCAATTTGTCAAGAAAATGGTTAGTTTGCTTTATAAAGAAAAGTATTGAAAATTTGAAAACAAAAATGACAGTACAGCGTCAGAGTATGGTAGCTTTTTTCTAGTGATCGTTGCGATGACTGAAAGGTCAGGTGTGACGTAGAAAGATTGAACTTTTGGTAAGAGTATGAGCCAGCCAAACCAGAAGCCTTTCATTTTCATTGTTTATCAAACACGTGAGATCTCCGGCAATGATGAGGAAGCCCAGCAAGTGCAAAGACAAAGGCGCCCATGATTTTTGTTGCCGTGAATCCGGGTCGATTAAGTTCACATCTGGGCCTCAATTAAGGCTAATTGTTGCTCGGCGTCTGTCGCCGTTATTACTAACGTTAGTGATGTAATCATAAGTTTTGCGCCCATTACGTATTGTCGAGTTTCGCCTTTATGAATAACAACTTGTTATCCTGCATCTGTGCGAAACTGTTGTGAGATGACGATTGTTGATTCAACAATCATTTTTTTAACGTCTAGAAGTCTCTTACCCCAAACTCATTCGCCCTCATTTTAAGTTTTTATTATTTTGCAGCACTTTCGTGGTAGGGTTCTTGTATTGTCAAGATCATGTAAAAGTAAAGTGAACAGAAAGAACTTTGAGTTGTAGAGAGAGATATTGTTTTTACGGTAAAACTTTGGAAAGTTTTTACGCTTCTTTTTTAACGCTGGGGCACTGGGGCATGTTAATTAACAGATAAATGAACCCTCTGAGCCTCCCGAAATGGATTTTACCAATAATGAAACTTGGCTGACTTTCGACGCTCGTGTCCATAAACTGGACACCTTACAACCACTGTACAGGGTAAGACTTGACAATTGTGTGTCCTAATTCCCCTTTAACCGTCTAAGCTGTGAAACTGTATTACAACTTTTCTCCGTCCTGTGTTGTGTTGTATCCTGAATGTGACTCTTCCATCAAGTTGAAACTCCCGGGAAACGAGTGGAAAATGGAAGGAAGATCCATTTCAACCAACGTTGAGGCATGGCATGAAAACGTTTGCTCCGCATTGGATATATGAGTGCATGGCCCAGTTCTATTAATTAAAATTCTTTCGGGAATTTGGTCACGGTTTATGACGTGAGGGTTTTATTCTTGATTTGTTCTTGGGTAAGCTGAATGCAAATTGCACGAAAGCTGATTGCATCTTTAGACTTGTGGAATTGTGTATTTTAGCTTTCTGTTTCATTTCAAATTGAAATGGGCAAGTTTTACGAAGGTCGGTGTTTCTGTCATTTTCTTTCGCTCTTCCGTGGTATTTCAATTAAAAGTTACAACTAGGCCGCTCCGAAAAGCTTGCTGATCCCCAATTTCGTTGTGTTTTTATAGGTGGTGGCGTTTGATCGCGACGATGGTGCCAATGCGGAATTGGAATACAGCTTGTCCGAAGCCCAGAAACTACAAGGCCGTTTCAAAATCCACCCGCGCACCGGCGTCATCTACACTACGCGGAACTTGGCGCCCGGCCAAGAATTCCCCTTGAATGTGAGTTACAGCATTGTTTACATTCTGAGCTCATGTCTCTTTCAGGAAAAAAGCAAACTTTCAAAATCTAACATCTTTTATATTTGCATTTTTTTAATATATATCTAAAACTTGACGCGTGCTAAAAACTTTATATCGCGCGTTCCTACCAGTTTCGTGCACTCAACAACAAAAAGGTTCCGAAACAGAACACCATCTCAGTTTAGGTTAAAAGGGGGTAAAATCCCAGAAATAGAATCCTGTTTGTAGAGAAAAGCGGTGCAACCTAGGTGGCAGCATTGTACATTGTAACAGCTTCGATGCCAGACTTTAATTTGCTTAGAAAATCTTTGTGCCATCTCTTGTTTTCCGTAAGAGCGCAGTACTAAAATGAAGATAAACGGTAATATTACAATGCTTATTGGGAAATTTAAATAAAAAAATAACTTTAAAGTAATGTTATTCGAACTGAAGCAACACATTGTAAGTAAGTGTTTCGGCGTTTTTAATCTGAATTTCTGTTGACTTTGTAAAATGTACAGGTTCGAGCGACAGATCATGGTACGCCGAACAAAAGTGGTACCGCGCGAGTTTCGTTGTCCGTTTTATCATTGCCTAGCGAGGAGACTTCTTCTCACGCGCCCGTTTTGAGTCCCGAAAGCAATCGACGAGCCGTTTTGATGGAAACAGATCCTATCGGCCACTCCGTAGCCTTCATCATCGCAGAAGATGAAGACGGAGACTCCATTTATTATGCTATCGTGGGTAGGTTCTTCCAAATGTCATAAACCATGCTTTTTTATACACTACAAACGTTAAAGCGTGACGCCGTTGTGTTTGAAATTTCCTTCGATCACTTCTTCTATCTTTCTAGGGAAATAAATTACAGTACCGTGGTCATAATCTCAGCCTAGGATATTGACGTCTGTGTAAGAATAAATATTGCTACGTGAATATTGAGTGAAAGAATATTACTTTTAATTTATTTATTACTTTATTACTTTCTCGCGGGTTCGAATCCTTTTCCATTGTACACATGTGTCAGTTGCCTTAGCAACTTCTTTCGTTTTTCGGTTGAGAAGAAAAAAGCTTCCTCTTGATACGCTATTTAAAACCCATGCAGTAACTTCAGCCACCTAGATGAGCGTTTTGAAGTGGGAAATTTTTTTCTTTTTTCTTTATGGATCGAAACAGTAGTACTTCCGATGTTAAATTTAAATTCAGCTAAAAAAATATATATATTTTTTTTTTTAAAAAAAAGGTGCATTTGAAGAAAAAAGAAAGGATTTCTTAATGGTTTGTTCGATTACAACCATTACAATGTAATTCTGTTGTATTTCGAGATTCGTTTTTGTTTCTTTTATCTTTAGTTCAGCTCGCGTAGGCTTTTGCCAACAAGAGCTTTAACTATCAGGAGCTTTATGAACTGCGCTTTGAAGAATACGGTGTTATGATTGATAACAGGAAACTCAAATTTATTGTTTCTGGGGTTTAGGAGGAAACGAAGGCGACAAGTTTGGGATTAACATCAACACAGGCAAAGTGTATTTGGCCCAGATGGTCGATTGGGAGATGCAGTCCTTGTATAACCTCAATATTAGTATCACTGACGGAATCTTTACCATCTTTACCCAGGTAAGCAGACCATTACGGCTTGGGCGCGGTGGTAGGTACGGCACACGTAACGTTTTAGAGTTGCCAGAAGTGACTGGAATTATGAAAGGGGAGGTTATGGGAAGTTTGGTACATTATTATGGCCCTTTTTGGAGTGTCGTGCTTATGCTGAAACGTTAATGGATCGTGCACGACTGGAAGCAAAAGTTGACTGAGCGTTGAAATGGCGCCATTGAACGAAGTGCAGGGCTTTTTCAAGTGCGATAAATGGTAGAGCATTACTCAGTCAATGGACCAGGAAAATGGGCGCCGATAAGTTTGACTACCGCACACCGAGAATCTCACTTTTTTCCTGTTTATCTCAAAAAATATGTTCCGTTTCCAAGGATATCTTGAGAAAAAGTTTTAAGATCTTGATTTCTGCCAAATTGTTACGATTCGGGACTCTTAAAGGATTTCGTTCTGAAAATTAGCATTTTTGACTTAAATAAATTTCTGTACTATCTGAGTATATTTGACAACGTTTTAGAGATTTAAAGGCTCTGAAAGATGTCACTTAGTTGATTCGAGTGATGAAATAAGAATTGCGGGCCCAAATCGACATATTGGGCGCTGGTGACGTCACAGGGAGGAGGAAATGAGTATTTGCAGAGTACAGACGTTGTGAGGAACGGCGGCCGCATTTTATTGCTGCACGGCAAAAAGCTACGAGTCCTCTGTAAAGTGAAAGAAATACTTATGAGAGCCGTTTCTGCCCAAGTAAATGCTTGCGAAACGGAATTCCTTCCTACGAAAGGGCCCAACGTTCGAGTCATATAGCTTTAGCAACAGTCCGAAGAAATGTAGCGTCTTGCAACAATAGTTTTGATTAGGTAGTCCTTTTTGTTGATAACATCGAACCTTCGTCGTTTTTAAGAGAAATTTGACCAACGTTATTACGTTCCGTAATTATGTAATCTCTTCTTTCCTCCTTTGTTGCAGTAATGAGCATAGTTAATGTATTTATAAATACCTCAAATGTAGTCATCTGTTTTTATTTTTGGCTTCCCTACCATGAGCTCTTTTAAGTTTTCTGGCATTTAAACTAAGCAGTGAAATAAATGACAGCCATACTACTACAATAGTACTGCGCTGTCTCATTTGCAGTGTTGCAAACGCTAGAAAGGAAACTTTATTCAGAGTTCGTTTTTTTAACGCTGACTTATCGCAAGAAGAGGCGTCAGTTTTACAAAATGTGCAATTCCCGTAGAAGAAATTTAGAATTGGTAAAGGAAGAGCCTTATTTCTTCGACCGACTGAGGAGAATGGGTCCATTAATGCTATATGGGTTTCTTCCTGTTGCTTCTTCACAGTTGGAAGTGAACGTGATGGATGTCAATGATCATACTCCCGTCTTCGATCGATCTTTGTACAACGTAAACGTTTCGGAGAACGTGGAAGTTGGCACGGAAATTCTGCATTTAGTCGCCACCGATCAGGACCAAGACAAGCGGGTCTTTTATGCCATCCATGGCGCTGCCAGTCCGCTGTCCTTACGCAAGTTCAAAGTTGATTCCACCAAAGGAACCCTGACCGTGGCAGAGAAACTTGACAAGTAAATAATATAACACTTATTAGAAACGCTTTAAGTCCCGCCTGAAACGTTCAAAGACACACGCCCCATTCTGTCTAACTTCGTAACGTGTTGTGGAGGGCTCAAGGCACTTAAAACTGTCTATGACTTTCCTGTAGAACCCTTTAGTTTATTCAGCGCCGTCTACAAAACCGTAAAAGACGAAGGAAGCTCATAAAGCTGTGTGTTTAGAATGATTTGACAAACCTGCAGTGTATGGGATGGGAAGAAGTGGGTGGTATAGCGGGTGGGAGAGTAGTGGGCGGGCTATTTAATAATGTTGTACAGGATACATTATGATGTGTCTCTCCTTTCGTGACAACAGGGAAACAATGAGCGAGCACATTTTAACCGTCTTAGTCAAAGACCAAGGTACGCCATCCAATCGCAACTATGCCAGGGTGCATATTGTCGTCCAGGACCATAATGACCACGCACCGGAATTCCTCACGGATCTTATCCAAGTCCGCGTCTTCGAAACGGCAGCCGTAGGCTCCGTGTTGGCAAGCATGATGGCTTGGGACCGCGATCGTGGTGACAACGCCCGTATCACTTACTCTATTAGCTCAGGTAAAGTCTCTTGAGGGGATTTAATACAAGATTGAAATAAATAGAATAGTAAGGCAGAAAATTAAGAATATGACTGTGCAAAGACAGAAACTAAAGGAATGCAGAAAAAAGAATTGTATTTCGAAAGATTTGTTTACGATTTTCGTAGTAGTCAATAATTAGATTGTCTTGGACTACTACACAATGAATCAACAGTACAGTAACGAACAGTGCTCATCCCAATATCAACAAGGGGAAAAATTTCATTCAACGCTTCTGTTGAAGTCTTTGCGAGCAATGAAACGTTTACGCTAATGTGAAATGTGATCGTTGAAGATATCTCATGATTGCCAACTGTGAAACTTTTACATTTCAAATACCAAGGAAAAATTTTAATCGCTGCTTATAAAAAAGTACTATCCGCAATAATAAATTTGTAGCATGCAAGTTTTCAAACCGGTTTGAATTAATTGGATTTTTGATTGTAGGGACACATTTTGAAATAGATTTTATTGTTACCGGCGTTGTAAGCTATAGAAAGGAAGTTAACTTCCTGTAGGATAAAAATTTATGGTGACTGAGAATGTGAATGGGTTTGTTTAGCTTGAGCCGAAGTTTTGGTAAAAGTTTTACATTTATTTGTCTTTATTTATAGGTATTGTTGGGGTAGTTACACGAGATGTTCTGACTGTCGAGCTAAATAGAGAGTTAAAGGAAAAGGGGATGATTTTTTTCTCACGCTGGTGACAGGGAGAGATTTGATGTGTGTATGTTTATGTTTTTTAACGTTTTCCGGTGTACCGGCAGGCAACGTGGGTGGCATGTTTACTATTGATCCTGACTCCGGCATGGTTCGTTTGGGACAAGAATTGGACTTGACCCAAGCCAGCGAGTACATGTTGGTCATCAATGCGGCCGACGGAGGCAATCCATCATTGGCTTCCAACTGTCGGGTCCATATAGCTGTTGTCATGGCCGAAAATGATCCCCCGAGGTAAAAAGAAATTACGTGCTTTATTTTTCCCTTTTTCAAGACGTCGTTTGTGTGCTCCAAGATCTTGGTAGGGTGGTAACTATGAAAGTAACTTTCACGCCTCCTCAAACAATTGCTTCGCTGTCACAGCGAAACTTGCTGAGAAAACATACTGATAAAGACTGCCATATATCAAAGTTGATTTAAGTAGAAATATAATATTGGTAATTAGTAGGCAGTAAAGAAGTACTGTAATTTTGGTTCAGCTGTTCTCCTTATTCAAGAAGAAATACTAAAAAAAAAAGTTGCACTTTCGAAAAAATTGTAAGGTCCTATGAAGATTTTGACAGACCATTATTACGAAAGTGTAAAATCTGAACTTCTTGAAAACGCGTATAGAATTTAGTGCGAATAGAAAACTAATTAGGGAAGTTTTGTCAAAGAATTGTTTGTCAACGGTGAATGCAAATTATTCGCTGGGATTAAGTTCTTACTGAATAGCTAAGCATCAAAGTGCAACGGTGAAGTTAAATAACCAAGAGAAATAGACTATATGACTAGCCAATCGAGTTCGTCGATAACTGTCGTTAAATTATTAATGCATCGGTTCCTGTCTTGTGGGTTTTAGATTTAGCAGCAAAGAGTATGGAGCAGATGTCTTTGAAGACGTAGCCCCAGGGACGTTTGTTATTCATGTAGAAGGACGCTCCGCTTCCTCCCTTACGTACGAAATTGTCGCCGGCAATGATCTAGATGCGTTCTTGATCAACCCCAGTACCGGCGTGATTGTCACACGCACCACGTTAGATTACGAACGCACTCGCGCCTACAATCTCACCATCCGTACCACCAACATGGTATACATTTCTATTAATATCAATCATTAGACGAGTTCCTAGAGAACAATGTTTTCCTGAGAAAATTTTGACTTGCTTCAGATCGCATTCTAATTTCGGAGATATTAGTCTCCTAGTAATCGTTCTTTCTTTTTGTGTGTGTACGTGTTTAACGTGTTTCATTATTATTCCTGGATTATCTTTTCCTATTTTTTTTTGTCTCTGACATTTCAATATTTGGTAAACATCTTGTTGTCATGCTAACAATCAAGTACTTTGTACTGCGTGTTGGAGTGTTTGCCACGGTATTTGTGAATTGCACTTATGTTTTTCTCTGAAATCTTAAAGGCTGGTGCTGGAGCGTATTGCACGGTACTTATCCACGTATTGGACGTGAACGACAACGCTCCTGTCTTCGCTCGACCGCTATACGAGGGCAGCATTCCGGAATCTGCCGCTCTCGGCTCCTTAGTTTTCGCTCTTCAATCCAACGATCCTTTAGTTATACAAGCTTTGGACGCCGACTCGGGCACCAATGCACTCCTGAGCTATTCCATTGTTGAACCTTCAGCTCAGGCCCTCTTTACCATTGACACCAGTACAGGTATGTAGAGTACGCTGCCATTTAGTGGCAGTAAATCTTTTTCCTCCTTCTGAGCATTCTTTTGTGTTATTATGAAAAAGAACACGCTAATAACAGTTTTTTACTGTCTTGTTTGTTTGCTTTGTGAATGTGTGGTAATTTATAACTATGTTTCTAGGAGCCATAAGGAGCATGGCAGTGTTGGACCATGAAACGAAGCCCGTGGTTGAGTTTCGCGTGCAAGTATGGGATAACGGTCAGCCTCGTTTAACTGCGCCCAGTTTGGCCTTGGTCCGGATCCACATTATGGACGTGAATGACTCTCCGCCTGTTTTTTCCTCGCCGGTTTACAACGCTACACTTTTGCTGCCGACTTACGCTGGAGTGGCTGTCTTGACTTTATCAGCGACGGATCCGGACACCGAAGTGGGGAGTCGATTGACTTTCGCCTTAAACCTGGGAAAAAGCGGCGAAAGTCAATTTGCTGTGAATAAAGACACCGGTTTGCTGACGGTGAGCCGAGCCGACGGCTTAGCGCCGTACTACCAGTTGGAAGCCAGCGTTTCCGATGGAATTCATACAGCAGTGGCGTATATTAACGTTTACGTCGAACCGGTAGAAGCCTCCGGCTTGGCCTTTGCCAAAGATTTCTACGTCGGTGCGGTGGCCGAGAATTCGACCAGAGAAAGTACCATCGCCGTGTTGGATGTTCTCGGGACCGTTCTCAATGAACACGTTACTTTCCGCGTACTCAATCCGGAGGGACTTTTCAAAGTTGGACTCACTTCTGGTGTGGTCCAAACCACCGGAGCAATTTTTGACCGCGAAGTCCGAGACAAGTACACCGTCATTGTGGAAGTAAGTTGTCCACTAAAAGTGGGTGGAAAAAAAAATAATTTATTAATGTACTCGTAGCTAATAAGGAATTCATTTTCGAAAGTACTCACTCACTAACAAGGTGATACAAAATGGGTTACGCAACCGTATTTCACAAGTAAAGACAGTTATAAACTACATCTAGGCAGCAAAAGTTGGTCGTAATCGTTCCGCAGGGAGAAGCAAGGAAAAACTTGAGCTCCAAACATAAATTTATTCAAGCTGTGGAGAGAAAAAAAATTTGCCCAGCGAGAAGTTAGCTCTGAGTCAAGTTTTGTTGATTTATAACGACTCCAAAGACTTGTTTTCTATAGTTTGCTATAGTTTTGCTTCATTTTCTCGCATACTACGCTTTTCCTTTCTGTTCCGATTTATAAAAACCAACCCAAACTCTTTTTGTTCCTAGAAATTTTGTAATTTTCGTCGCTTAGCTTTAGAAACTCAACTCCCGTCTTATTAAATGCCTGCATATGTTTGACGAACGACTTGAGAGTTTGTAGTTGGGTAGTTAAGCACAGGGGTGGAAAACAGCTTATGAGGAGGGAAAGGTAGAAATGTTCCGAATTAATGGAAAGCAATCACGATCCATGTTGCAGGCCCGGAGCGAACGCGGTGACGAAGAGAAACCTCGCATTGCTCATACACGTTTGGAAGTAACGGTGACTGACGTCAATGACAACCGACCTATGTTTATCAACCTGCCTTATTATGCTGTCGTCTCCCTGGAAGCTAAACGTGCAGACGTTATCACCAAGGTAATAATTTAATTTTTTATATTGAGAGTGCGTTTTGTCTTAAAAATGGGGAATTGAAGTGACAAGGCTTGGAAAGGCAGGATTATTGCTTGTTATTTGGTATTCTTAGCTTTTATCTCCCCAAGAGCAAGAAAAAATGAAGCTCGAGCAGAACACGAAAAAAATGGAACATAGAAGGAAACACACATACACACATGAGAGATACTGGGCAAACTCATAATGTTGTATTAGGTGCACGCGGTGGACCGTGATGTGGGTGAGAACGGTGATGTGCGCTATGAGTTATTGAAAGGCCCAGGAGAGTTATTCCGAGTGGGACGCAAAACGGGAGAAATCACCCTCAAGCAGACGCTCGAAGGGCACAACACCGAGTACGAGCTACTTGTAGCGGCTTACGATGGAGGTAAAAGAAATAAAAATTGATTCCGTTCTACTCAAATTGGAAACATACAACAAGAGGAAAAGGGCGGTATCCATCTTTCACATTAATACAACCAAATGAATTTAAGTAACTGTTTTCTGCTCGTAGACTTGTAAAAATAGCAATAAAAAGAAAAGAAATGTTGCAAAGAACGGAATATGTCAGTAATCTTCAGTCTGGTACCAGTGATTCCGGAAGAGAAGAAAAATGCACTTAAAGAAAGGAGCTTGCAAAACGTGGACTGCGCAAGCTCTCATATTATACTTTTCCTTGATAGGTTGCTAAAAATTAACGTAAATTTTTCTCCATCTAATTTATCTTTTAATAGATTTGAAGGTTTCTTTTTATGGAGAGAAAAAATGCTATTGTGCGTTCTATTTATTTCGGGAGTTATGTGTACCATATTTTTCTTCCTATCCTGTCTTGAAAATAGGCATTCCGCCTTTGTCGGCGGAAGCTGCGGTGCGGATTAAAGTGATTGACCGTTCCATGCCTGTCTTCGAGAAAGCGTTTTACGCGGCGACCGTGTCTGAAAAAGCGCCAACTTACTCGCCAGTTTTGACCGTACAAGCCACTAGTCCTATGGATCGGAAGCTTATTTATAGTATCGTTACGGGAAACGATATGGAAGAGTTTGCCTTAGATTTTAACACAGGTAACATTATACAATCCTACGAAGTGGAAAAAAATGGAAAGGCAGAATACTAAAACATTTAAGCGGGATTTTTTTTTTTTTTTTTGCATTTTTGAAAAAAGTTCGTAACAATTTTTTTCTGGACAACGTCAAAAAGAAAGAAAAATAATGGGTATTAACCAATTTTTTGTTTCTATTTTTTTATTTCATCTGCTCCATGATTTTTGGGTCGGGCAGCTCCAGACAGTAATCCTGGGCCTTGTGAGTACCGCTTGTCTCTCGATTTAACATTGTTTTGTCCCATTTTCTTCCTTTCCTGGGCTTCGGCTTTGGTGCGCAACCTCGCTTGAAAATTGCATTGGGACTAGAAAAAGACATTGTATTCCATTTTTTTTTTTGGAAGCATGCTGATATGTGTAACTGCTTTGGTGTTTAACTGTGCTTGGAGAATTTTCTGATAGCTTTTCTTTGTGTGTATTTGTAGACGCACAGCTATTAACGTAAGAATGTTTTATTAATTTTTGTTATGTGTTGGGTCGTCAAGGTCTCATCTCTGTGGTGGATTCGCTGGATTTCGAAAGCAAATCTCAGTACGAGTTGACTTTAAGGGCTACGGATTCTGTATCGGGCGTTTATGCTCAAGTTCCTGTCATGATTGACGTGGAAGACGCTAATGACTGCGCGCCAGTGTTTTCCCAACATGAGTATTTCGTCAATGTCTCGGAGGCTACGCCTCCGGGCACTTTGCTGATGACCGTTCAAGCGTCGGACCGCGATTCGGGAGCCAATAGCCAAATCCAATACAGTTTGTCACCTTCTTCAGCTTCCGCTGGCCAGGATTATTTTCACATCACGGCCCAAGACGGTTCTTTGGTGCTGAGTCGGAACTTGGATCATGAAACCAGTACGAGACATCACTTACTGGTCGTCGCCACGGATGGAGGAAATCCGGCCTTGTCCAGTACTGCCCATATTTGGGTCGCCGGTACGTAATGCCTCTCATTTTTAGAGTAAAAATTTTAATATGGTCAAGCAGCTAAAATGTGTTCTTTGAAAATAGAAAATAAAAGTTGATAAATTATTTGAAAGCGTTTAATCTTCGATATTGGCTCCATTATCAGTTTGGCGTTCGGCAAATTGTACTCGTCACAAACTGGGAAAATCAGATTTGTGGGGATGACCGAAGTAAATGGCACTGACATTCTGTTTTTGCTTTCTTTCTTTCTGTGGCACAGTGACGGATGTGAATGATAATCCTCCGAGATTTGACTACCCTACTTATGCGTGCGTGCTCTCGGAAGATGCCAAAAGGGGGCAATTTGTCACCATGGTTACAGCCCATGATCCGGATGTAGTTGATGAAACCAAATTGGTATATTCCATCGCAGGTGGCAACGAGCAACAAATGTTTTACATTCATCCCAAGACAGGTACAGCAGAGAAGAAAAATGTTGCACGATCCTTCTTTACTTCGTTAGTTATTAATCTTTGAGCTTTGAAACTCAGAGCTGGAAAGCCAATTTCCGTCGCCAAGTTAATATTCGCTGGTTAATAATGACCGAAAATGACACAAAAATTATTTCAAGCGAGGCTTCAGATCCTCCCTTGTGCCTTACTGATTTTTAGGAGAATACCAATTTTTTCGATTAGTCCTATTTAAACGAGAAAAATGTGAAAATCTAAAGAATTTAAACTCTTCTATTAAAAATCGATTGTTTTTCTAATTGAAGATTTCTAGAAATTTAGGTAGCCTTTCTACTGTTCGATTTTAAACTTTGAAATTTTTTAATAACAAAAGTAAAATAGCAGTTTTAGGCTACATTTTTCTGATGTATTGAATGTCATTGGCTTCCTCGTTTTTTATGGATGTGAAACATGAATTGAACGGAAGTGAGCGTATACAGATGTAAAGCATGTTGTAATTTGCAGGCGTCGTAACGTTAGCGACGTTGCATCGGTTTGGTGACCAGGCATCGTACGTTATGAACATTAGCGTCTCCGATGGCGTGTTCACGAATTATGCGCGGCTCCAAGTAGATTTATTGTCGACGAACCGCCATAGCCCGCAGTTTGCTAAACCCGTCGTTGAAGCGGAAGTGATGGAAAATCGGCCGTCAGGTACGATTGTCACGCGAGTCACGGCCCAGGATGCGGACCGCGGCGAATTTGGACAAGTCACATATTCCATCAGCTCCGATTGGGCTTCGGAATTTTTCAGAATAGATGAAGCCACCGGTAAGAAGATTATGTGTTCTAAAATTGATCTCATTCCTTTAAAAAAAAAAAAAAAAATCAGCGAAGGGTTTGTCGTGTAATTATTTTCCATGTTCACATGTCTTGACTGGAGAACTAAATTTTTTTTTCTATTTTTGCAGGCGAAATTCTCACCAGGAAGAGCTTAGACTGTGAGGCACGGAATCTTTACGAGGTTCCCGTAATTGCGGCAGACGTGGGTGGTAAAACGGGCCATGTGTTGGTCCGTATCCGTATCTTGGACGAAAATGACAACGCGCCGCAATTTGGGCTGGCAGAGTACAAAGCCAATATCCCTAGCAACTATACTTTAGGGGTGGCACTGGTGAAAACCACCGCCCGGGATCCTGATTCCGGCCCGGGAGGACGCTTGCTCTACTCCATATACGAAAGTAATGGCACTCGGGCCAGTGATGTCTTTGACATCAATCCGGACACTGGGGAAATCTTCCTGGCACAGAATGCCTCCTCTTTAGGTAATAAACTTGTCCCAAACCTTTCCTCCCTCCCTCCCACCCAAGTTACCCCTTTTTCGTATTTTCTTAATTGGTTGCCTGTCCTGTAAGAGTCTCTGAGACTTAGGGGTCAAGTTGTACAGAGAAGTATTTCCCTCTCATTGCGTTCTGCGATTCCGTTCCCCAGTTGCAGGTCCACGTTGGTATACCCTCGTATTTCAAGGAAAGCACCAGTACTTTAAGTGTTCCTCTTACGTTTTCGAAGTACATTCTCCCGGTCTAAGTGTAGTTCTTTTACTGTGTATTGGTCAGTTCGAGTATAGTAAGCGTAGAACAGTTCGGAGACAATGTTGGATGGAGTCCTTTTGAGGTACCAGTGGAAAACTTTTGCGCATTTTCCCGTGATAGTAGTAAAAACAGCTCTAAAAGGAAAAATTTTGGATCTCAGCGACAATGAAAAACTGCAAACTGAAAACTTGTTTATGGGCAATGCGGTTCATGTGGTCGCACCAAATCCAGAAGCATAGATATAGCAGGGAAACTTGTAGACGTAGAACTTGAGAAGTTCCCATGTGAGTGAATCTTAATTGGCAAAAATATTACTTAGAAAGGAATCCGAACATTTCACTTGACGTGTCGTATCAACGCCTATGGACTCGTTTGTGAAAAAAAACTAAAGAATTCAGTTCCCGACAAGTGAAAGTCTTAGACAATTTCGCATTTGAGATCAAACCTTTCATCTGGTGGAAATATTTTTGTTCGAGACTATTTAACTTACAAAAGCTTTAATTGACGGTTTTAGCTTAAGTAGTGTTGTCTTTTTGAATCGAGTGGTGAATATTCGCGATCTTTCTTTTTTGTGTGTTCACGGTTCAAAATCTTCAAATTTGTTTGAAACTTCTCCGAAAGCTTAGTTTAGGTATTAAACTAGGAAATTAACAAAAAGAAATTTGTAACAATTGAGGGCATCCAAGAAAAATTTCCAAGCTTTACTTGTCTGGTATCTTTAACTGATTTCCAATTTTGTTGTTGTCTTCTTCACAGTAAACGAAGTATTCCAATTTTTCGTGCGCGCCGAGGACCGAGGAGTACCGTCATTGCGGACAGAGATCCCGGTCGACGTTCTGATAATGGGTCCGTTGGATAAAGCTCCCGTGTTTGAGCGACCGAGTTCCAAGTACTTTTTGGCCGAAAATGCCCCCTTGGGCACGATTGTGACGCGGGTCCGTGCTCAATGCTCAGACGCCACTTTAACGTACAGCATCGTTGGTGCTTCGGGTATAGCGACTGCAGGATCAGGATCAGCCCATGCCGGAGAAACGCCGATCAACCAACCGGCAGGCCCATTTGGGGTGGATGAGCATGGCAATCTTTTCGTGAACGGAGTCGTCGACCGAGAAATTCAGGACACGTACACCGTCACCATTCGGGCAGCCACAGACGCTTTGCCGGCTTTGGTAGCTACCACTCAAGTGGTAATCCAAATCCTCGACGAGAATGACAACGCGCCTGAGTTTGAAAGTGCGGTTTATTACGCCGTCGTAGCAGAAAATGCTGACAAGAAATCGAGCGTTGTTCGTGGTACGTTGTGTACCCATCATTTGATTGCTAATCTTAGAAAAGGTTGCCAAATGAAAGAATTATATTGTTCCTCGGTTTTTGTATTATTATAATTCCGTCGCATTTGTTCGCTTTCTTGAATTCGCCTAGTATATTTTTCTATGTCATTTACATTCTGATATTTAATAAGTGTTCTAATTTGGTTCTACAGTGGCTGCGCAAGACAAAGATCATGGTAGTCACGGCGAAGTGCGGTACGCTTTAGCTCCTGAAGCAGGGGCTTTGGCCGATGTGTTCCGTTTAGATCCTTTTACGGGCTGGTTGACAACTTTAGTAACGTTGGATCGGGAAGAACAAGATCGTTACAGTATCCCAGTGGTGGCATGGGATAATGGAAGTCCTGTCAAGCTCTCGAGTTCGGCGACGGTAGTGATCCAAGTCAAGGATTACAATGATAATCCGCCCCAATTTTCACAGAGCCACTACGTTGCTGCAGGTACGGAGAAAAAGTCTTAATTTTGCTAAAATATTATGTTTTTGAAATACGGACAGAGGAGAGATGAGGGTAATTTGTTGAAAGGGGGAAATGGGAGAAATTTTAGCGATTTTGCCTTTTTATATAATCGTAGTGTTGTTATTTTTTATATTTTTCTATTCCTGGCAAAAATAACAGTGCAAGAGGAAACGTTGCCCGGTACTGTTGTGGTGCAGTTAAGTACGACAGATCGTGATAGTTTGGCAACGTCAGCCCTCGAGTATTATATTACGGAAGGAGATGGCCGGGGCCAATTTGGCATTCGCTCGACAGGAGAAATTTACGTAGCCAAGCCGTTAGACCGGGAAACGTTAGCCACCTATAACATACAAGTTATGGCCACCGATGGAGCCTTCCAAGCCACAACGTCTGTCACCATTGACGTCTTGGATAACAACGGTAAAGATAGGTTTCTCCACTTGAGTGACCTGCATGTGCTTAAGCAAATGTTATATTTCGTCTAATTCCTTTTTCTATTAATTCTTGCAGATAATCCTCCATATTGTATGCAGTACCGCTACGAGAAATCCATTTCAGAGGAAGGAGAGCCAGGGACTTTTATTTTGAATATTCTTGCCACGGACGCCGATGAAGGTCCCAACGCTATGTTGCGGTACTATCTAACCGGTACCGGCTCTGAAAAGTTTAAACTCGACAACAGCACTGGTAAACTCTTCACAGCCCAACCTTTGGACCGAGAAGACGTTTCTTCCTACACCCTCACCGCTCACGTACGAGACCGAGACCCGGTCCAGGACGGCGAGTGTACGTCCCAAATCATTATCACTGTCACCGACGTCAACGATAACCCGCCCATCTTCTTCCAAAGCTACTACCAAGTTTCGGTACCTGAAGACGCAGAACTTCGTACCTTGGTGACCAAAATCCACGCTGCGGACGTAGACTTGGGTTTAAATCGCAAAGTGCGTTACTCATTCGTTCCTAGCACACCCGATTCCCACTTTGCGATTCATCCCGAATCGGGAATCGTTACCGTAGCGCAAGCTTTAGACCGTGAAACGGTTCCCTCCTACAACCTCAGCGTAGTAGCCCAAGATTTGGGTCAACCATCGCTGTCGACCACGGTTTCTTTGTTCATAACCGTAACGGATGTCAACGATAATCCGCCCGAGTTTTCGCACAAATACTACTTCGCTGCCATTTCCGAAGCCGCTGTCTTAGGCTCCGACGTCACTCGCGTCTACGCCACGTCGCTGGATGTTGGTTTGAACGCGGAAATCACCTACTCCATCTTAGGTGGTAACGAACACCGGAAATTCGCCATCCATCCCGTCACGGGAGCCATCACCGTCGCAGAAGCTTTGGATTTTGAGCGCCAATCTGACTTCTTCCTCACCATTCAAGCGATTGACAAAGGTGTACCACCTCTGTCCAATCACGCCACCGTAAATATTTCGGTACTGGACGCCAACGACAACGCACCCATCTTCTCACAACCGTCCTACAGCACCGTCGTCCCCGAAAACGCGTTACTTAATGAAAAGGTCCTTAAAGTCACCGCAGCTGATCTGGATTCGGCCGAAAATGCCCAAGTGATTTATGCCATTGTCAACGGCGATCGCCACGCCCAGTTCCAAATTGACGCCCGGACGGGCATGATCACCGTAGCGAGCCAGCTAGACCGTGAAATGATCGCACACTACGCTCTAGAGATTGAGGCCAAAGACTTGGGCAGTCCGCCCCTTTCTTCCAACGTGATCGTCAATATCGAAGTACTGGACGTAAACGATAATCCGCCCACCTTCTCAGAGCAAAACTACTCCACCGTAGCCCAAGAAGATAAACCGCTCGGTTTCGCTATTCTCAAGTTCGAGGTATCTGACATAGACAGCGTTGGTAATGCAGGACCTTACACCTTCGATCTCCGGGGCGGGAACGATGGTAACGCTTTCCGTGTAGACCAAGATGGTACCCTCCGCACGGCTACCAAGTTCAACCACAAAATCCGGGACAAGTACCTTCTCCAAGTGCGTGTTTTTGATAACGGATCCCCGCCCCTTTACTCCGATACTTACGTGACGGTCCAGATCATCGAAGAATCCCGCTTCCCACCGGTCATTACTCCGCTAGAAATTACCATAAACTCCTTTTTGGACGAGTTCCCAGGTGGACTAATCGGCAAAGTACGTGTTACTGACCAAGATCCTTACGACACTCTTACCTACTCGTTGACCACGCCCTCCTGGGTCAAAAGTGCATCCTCGGCAGGAATCAGCGCCACCTACTCGGCCGTCACGGCTGTTTCGCAGTTTGATATTGATGCAGACGACGGGACGTTGATCGCCAAACCAGGCTTGGACGTGGGCTCGTATAACGTCAACGTCTCCGTGAGCGACGGAAAATTCACCAGCTCTGCCACGGTTAAGGTTATCGTGTCGCTTGTGAATCAAGAAGCGATTCAAAACGGCGTCATTGTCACATTGAAAGAACTCACCGCAGAAGACTTTGTTCTCAGTTACAAGAAAAGCTTCCTTCGTGCCATCCGGAATATTCTTAACGTCCGCACCAAAGATGTCGTTGTTATCAGCATCCAGCCTACCACTAATTATCAACGTCCCGTACGCCAAATTGACAATAAACCCTGGAAAAACAGTAATAAAGACACCTTCAGTGAGGAAGACCCTGCCACAGCAGCGGCTAGTACGAGCACTCGACCTAATCTAGACGTACTGTTCGCTGTCCAGAAATCGTTAGCGGGTTACCACCCCCCGCAGGTCGTTAGAAAACACATCCAAGACAATTTACGCGAACTGGAGACGACGCTGGGCAATCGAGTGGTCGGCATCGTGGCGAGTACTTGCACCCCGAATTACTGTTCCTCCCAAGGCAAGTGCTACGATAAAGTAGTACTGGACGATACCGTCATGATTACCGTTACGACGGACATTACCAGCTTCGTCGCTCCCCGGCACGCCTACCAGCCCACTTGCCAGTGCAAAGACGGGTTCACGGGCCCCTACTGCAACCAAATTAGCACGTCATGTGGGAAACAGCCGTCACCGTGCCAAGCTCCACAAGTGTGTCAATTGGAGCCTAGTACTAAAAGCGGCTACGTGTGTACGTGCCCTCCGGGCGTTTACCCTTGCCCGAGTCCGAGTATCGACGTCGGCAACCCGCACCCGGTCATACTGGCCTGCCCAGAAGGAACGGCAACGGGCCTAGGCACTAGTTGCTATGAGGCAAAACATCCTTGGTCCTTCAGTGGAAAATCTTACGCCCAGTACTCGCTGGTGGCGCCCATTGACAAACGACTGGTTGTTTCTCTGAAGGTCAGGACGATTCAGCCCACGGGGAGTTTGATGTTTGCCACCGGGAGGGTCGATTACAGCATCCTAGAGGTCGTTAACGGCCAGGTCCAGTACCGGTTCGACTGCGGCTCGGGAGAGGGCCTAGTCAGGGTAACAGGAGTTTTGGTTTCTGACGGACGGTGGCATGACATCCGTGTGGAGAGATTGGGCAATACGGCCGAAGTAATCATTGACGGCCGTGAAAGGGCACAAGGTGCGGCCCCGGGCGTGAACGATGTTCTGAACCTGGAATCGAGTGACATGTACTTTGGTGCCGAAGTTAGGCAACTACCAGGCGCTCCAGGTTACGACGACGTCCGTATGGGCTTCATGGGCTGTTTGGACGACATCCGGCTAGACCACGTGGCTCTGCCACACCACTTCAGTGCTAACACCGGTCCCTTTGCCAACCATCTGGTACCCACGTCCTCCGCACCAGCAGTGTTGCGGCGTTTGGCCAATGTCGAGTTCCATTGTCGCGTGCCATTGGACCGACCAGGTTTGTGCGGCTCGCAGCCTTGTCATAATGGTGGCACGTGTCACGAGATGCCTGGTGGAACGTCCTACCAGTGCCAGTGCCCACCTCGGTTTATCGGCCAGCGCTGCGAGGTGGACACGGATCCTTGCGCGTCGTCGCCGTGTTTGTACAACGGCAAGTGTTTCAACCTGCAAAACGATTTCCGATGCGAATGTCCACCGCGTTTGAGCGGCAAGCGTTGCGAGTACGGCCGGTTTTGCAATCCCAATCCCTGCAAAAACGGTGGTATTTGTGAGGAGGGCACGAGTGGGCCGATTTGTAAGTGCCGTGGCTTTACGGGCGAGTTATGCAACGTGGACGTGAATGAATGCGAGCCAAATCCGTGCCATAACGGCGGCACGTGTATTAACATGGTAGGCAGCTTCCAGTGCCTGTGTGGCGGCAACGCCACTGGGGCGTACTGCACCGATCCATTGGTGACCGCGAATATTACGTCGAGTCAAAGTGGCATCACGTTGTTGGAGATTGTTTGCGTGGCTGTGGCGCTGTTGTTAGTCATTCTCGTGGTGCTGGGCTGGTGCCTCTATCGTCGTCATCGGCACAAGCGAAAGCGACATCGCCGAGCCAACAATTTGACGTCGGACGGTACGAATGGCAAAGAAATGATGCCTTTAAACTCCACCCGAGGGACGGACATAGGAGGATTCAACAGAACCTCGAAGATGAGCAACATAGAAGCCAGCCAGGTATTTTCCTTCTTAAATTTTCTTAGTTAATTTTGAGTTAAACTTTAGTTCGAGCTTTCGATGTAGCGATAGCCAGCATGTGAATTGTAACCAGGCATGTCAATTATATCTCATCTTTGTTTGACCTTACGTTTGTATACGCTTTCTCAGCAAGAAATGTGATCTAGTGTGTCGTATTATAACGCAAAACAAGCGTGCATTAGCTTAGGTTTCGCTTAGTCCGAATATACCAACTTTATAACGTTTTTCGTGAGCACAAGCACTAACTGTCAAACGCAATTAAGCGAAAGAAGTTGCCTTTTAATGACAGCGTTTCGATAGTTCGAACGATTCGCATAGTTTTACGACCGTTTTGTAGCATTAGCCTTAATTTGCCATGCACTTTTGAGTTTGGAATTTCCTTACCATTTGTAACCAGTAGAAGGGAATAATGTGCACCAGAGCGCTAAAGTAATAAATATCCTACATCATAACCGGGTCCGTTTGTATAACTGAAGAGCTGGGAACTTGTTGAGACAATAAAGAAAGCTAAGTTCTATAGATTAGGAAACAGCACGTTCCGTTCATTAAGAAAACTTTCCAGTATTTGTCACCAGAGTAAATAACACGCAGCTTATTGACATAACTTGTTCGCAAACCTTTTCAGCAAATTGGTACCGTAATGGTGCCGTAAACGTACATTATTATCGAGTTCGTATATAAATAATTGAGTGTAAATAGTGTAGCTTTTAATTATTTTGCAACTGACACATGACCGAAACGAAAGAATGTTTATTTTAATCGTTGTTTTTCTTTTTCGTTTTTTTTATGTTTCTCGTTCGTTCCCAAAGATCACACCCGCACCTGTCCTTCCGCCCCGCCCTGCTTCATATACGCCCAGTGGCGAACCTACGTATATTCCTTTGAACAACTTGGACACCATTCGAAGCTACGGTTCGGCAGCGGATGATTTGGAAACATCGCCCATGCTTGGCCATCATAATTCGCCGGAATTCCAGCCTAATTTACATAGATGTAATCCCCATGCCGTGTCCTCACTTCCTTATCATCACCACCACCGTGAAGCGCTCTCGGAAACTGACAGTTTGCACAAACCTGCTTGGGCAGATATGGGCAATAATCTAAAAGGAGCTTATTATGATACTTCGAAATTAGGTACATAAAAAGGAAGCGTGACTCCTTTGAATAATTTTACGAGATCCTCTTTGAAACCTATTGTTTCAATAAAATGTTGGGTACTTTTTCTCGTTTTGTAGACTTCAAAGGAGCCGAGCCTCCAGCTTGTAATCTCAAAGTCATGCTAAATGACTTGAAGAAAAACAAAGATACCATGGGACCTAGTGTGAAAAATAATTCTTCGATAGAAGAATGTGGACGTAAGTTAGCTCTCTGTAAATATAGTTTAAGCTTCTGTACTAAAATGTGTCCTCAGACTAACAGTGTCATAAGAGCGAAAAGCAAAACGTTTGTAGGACAGCGTAGTCTTAACACTATATTTTTCCTTACTAACCCCAGGATTTTTTTCCCTTTTTTACGACTTTGGGGTTTACTTTTTTGTTTGATTTCAAAATTCTCTCTGTGTTTCTTTTCTCGGCCGTGGATTGGTTGATTTCCAAGGCTCTGAGGTGTCGGTATTGGAGGACGTTGTAGGAATGGCATTAGCAACTACGCCCACTCCTTTGCCTCCCTTACCGCCTCCTATTCCTCCTTTGCCTAAGGATTACTCCGAATTTCAACGATTTCTTGACCTCATCGTCTTAACTCAATCGCAGGGGGGTAAGAAGGTTTAGCTTTACCCCCACTGAAACCACGCCCCTCGCCCCACCTCCTGTCTAACCACTTGTGAAATGAGCTTAAAGTGTTTTTCTCCGCATGAAATACTCGCAAGTTCTAACGCTTCCTTTGCATGCGTGCTGAATGAGAATGTTTAAAGAACTTAAGTTCTTTTCGTTGTTTTCTTGTGTTATGCATATGGAGAACAAACACTAATTGTTATGTTTCACTGATTTTTTGCCTTTTCTTTACACTTTGGCATGCAGCACGCATCTCAGGAAGCTCCACAGGTAGAGATGAGTATCCTTTCTTCATCTATTAGAGTTTCTTTAGTAGACCGTCGTTTACTAGTAAGGAATCCATGCCGGCTATCTTTGTTTATGCGTTACCAGGTGAATTCCCCCAAAAGAGTCATATGTGACATCACTTCTATGGTCACGTTTCTAGCGCACGATACCTCGTAAAGTTACTGCTAGTATAGTCAGTAAAGAATGATTGTTGTTGAGCGCCGGAACGATCATATGATGTTTTCGGATTGGCAAGACTGGTGGCAGGATTCACTGACGCCTGTGTTTCGTCAAAGATGTCCGGAATGGATTATACGTAGATACTTTCCTTTAAAACAGAACCGAGAGTAAAATTATAAAGATTTCATTTCACGGCTCCCTTCGAAATAATAATTCTGGTTGGTAATTTCCTAAACGCCATCTAGCGCCAATACCCGCTTGGCAATGCCCCACTGCTTTTATCGCATTTGAAAGCACGATACTTTCTCCTATTACTGCACATGAATTTCAAGCGTTAATGTGATATCGTTTGCATTTTAAAGGCTACCATTGGGACTGCTCAGACTGGGCGAATAATAGTCAGAATCCACTGCCCAATATAACCGAGATTCCAGGCGGGGAAATACCTGATTCTTCGAGCTTCCATAGCAATGAAAGCAACGAGTCAAATGCACACCAAGCAAACGACTTACCAGCAGGTATAAAAAATGTTGGATTACTTAGCCTAACCTTTGTTGGACTACATTCTCTTAGGTCTCCATGAGCTTCAGCTTAATAAAAAGTTAATCCAATCAGATATTGAGGTCATTTATTTGTTTATTTTGTTTATTTTCACTTTAGGTCGTAAAGTAAACCCTGAACGTGATTTGGATACGTTAGTAGAAGACAGACGCAGTTCCTTAGCTGGAATAGGAGGGACTGACTCGGAGTATGGAACGGATATTGACGTATGTTCACAAGATGACGGGTTCTCTGGTCGCAACTTTGCCGACATCCTGGCGCGGACGGGTTTGCGAACAGCGGGTGATTTTGGTGCTCTCGTAGATTTGGACCACGAGTTGATGGCGCCAGGCAGCGAAATGGGCGAGTCTTTACCTCCGCCAGGGAACTATGCCCGTCATTTGAACGACTACTTACCCCATCATAGCATAGCCAGTGAAACGGAAGCAGAAGAGCCCATCCGGATGGCAGACGCGGAGGAAGACGACGATGATGACGACGCACCATCTTTGAGCATTTCGCTTCCCAGCCAAAAAAGTAACAGCCGCGCTGGGCCTTTGCTCCTGAGGGGAAATGCCATGGGTGGAGAAGAGCAAGTTTCATTATCCATGGGAAGCTATAAGAGCAACGCTAGTTGCAGTGACGTCTCCAATTTGTGCGAAATTGAAGATTCGGAGTACGAAGATGATCGCCGACCTAGCATCAAAAGCAAACAGGGCGTCATCCAAACCGCCGTTTAAAGCGATCTTGAAATGAGTGGAATCTTGTCCAATGTATCACATCCCTTAATTAACGTTAAGTGTCGAGACCTGGCCTTTCCAGTGCCTGAGCAGCTAGAAGCAAAGTAAATCCAGAAAAAAAGGAACATTAAACTA
This sequence comes from Triops longicaudatus, assembly GCA_022885665.1. Taxonomy (NCBI): domain Eukaryota; kingdom Metazoa; phylum Arthropoda; class Branchiopoda; order Notostraca; family Triopsidae; genus Triops; species Triops longicaudatus. Next base: position 102,753 of record JAGQDJ010000165.1, read on the forward strand.
AAGAATTGCAGAAAATTATTTTTGGATGAAAGTGTAGTGCCAGGTGCGCGTGAACAAAAAAACAACGGATTTTAGATTTTTTTAATCAATGCAAGAAACTAATAAGCTTTTGCTTCCGGGGTACATCAACCCCCCAACCCGTTTAACCTCCCAATCAAGTTTTATATCCCCGCTGTTCTTTTTTTTTTTTTAAAGAAAGTTTTACCTGAAGCCTTGTCTGGCTTTTTACCGACTATGTCAATACTTATTTTCCTTTCGACATATTATTTGAATTTTAAGACTTTTTGTAATGATGGACATTACTGATGAAGCTCAAATTAGTCCTTTTCTAATTTGAACTAGTGTTGACCTGCTGCAATTGTTTTGTATAGTTTTTTTTTCACGCCGTATTGTACGATGCGGAACACACATTCATAGTGCAATGGGCCAAACCATTTTTTTTTTTATTTTTTATTATTATTATTATTATTTTTTTCTTCAAAAGCGTGCTTGTTGGACGCGTTTGGAGAACAATGGTATGAATGGGTGGGAAACAAACATTAAACCGGAAAGGGAGGGGATAAGTGAAGAAGAGTGATCTCTTGAAAATTGTGCCACTCTGCAATGCCATGTGGAAGAGATAGTGGTTGAAATGAGTTAAAAGTAGGAAACTTGAGGAAAGAGTGTTCTGTGAATTGTATACAATGCAGATATGTATAAAAACGGGTGTATTTATAATGTAAAGTGTGCTTATTTTATGAACTAGATCATACATTCGAAAGTTGATCCCGAATATTTTCTTGCCTTGTCATTGAAGCCGTACAACTTTTTATAAAATTTGATTTTTAATACCGTTTACAAATATCCACAGTTTTTACAGTAAGATTGCTAAACTTTGCTTTCATCATGGATGTGTGGCTATTTGTGTCCTCGCAACAGTTTACGTATTATGCGTAGCCACGCACCTTCCAGTTACTGGAGCTCCAGATTAGCATTCTAACGTGAAAAGATTTTACATAAATCAGCGTAAGTTACAGCAATTGGTTCACTTTTACTGAATGGCTCTCATACATTTAGTTAAAACGACTTCCTAGGAAGATAACCGTTTCGTGACTGGTGTTCTACGAGTGGGAATAACACATGAAAATATAAGAAACTTCATTTGAAGGTTACAACGCCAGTCAACCAGGTACACTAGAAACAGTTAAGTTCTGTCACGCCACCCATTCGTTAATCTATAGAGTACAACTGTACCCTATACAATGCACTAAATACGGAAAAAAAGTGCATTGGGTTTTCGACTTTAAAAGTTGCGATGTTACATTCCTTTCTGTTTTTGTTTGTGGTTTAGGGGCATCTCTGCTATCGGATAAGAGAGTTTGGGTTTGTCACTGCGTAACTTGTGACATACGTTGGTGGAGATGTATTACTACTGTTGGACTGTAATGGACGGTCACTGCACTGAGTTTTCTTTGTTGTTCGAAAATCAGACGGAAGAAAATTTTTGCTTTCTTATAATTTATAGAATGGATAAACTATAGTTGGTCACTCAGTGTTCGACATTAAATAGTAATAAGCGAGCACAAACACGTAGACACAAATTGATTAAGGATCGGATTTTACATAACAAACGCTGGTGAAATGAGAAGTGGTTACAAAAGTGTAAATGACGAATAACAAAACTGGTTTGGGTTACCGAAAAGTACCGACCACTATATGGCTATCTCTGAGCTCACTCGCTTCTACTTGCTGCCTGCCTGTCAGTATTCAACTCCCTACCTTTGCTCCCCAATTCTTTTTTACCTCTGAGTCATAGCCTGGGGGGGGGGGAGAATGGGGCAAAACTTAGTCCACATGTACGGGGGTGCATAGCAGTAGCAAGTCGGTAGTTGAAGGAAACACAAAGCAACAAAAATATTGAATATCCTTTTAAAAATCTTTATTTCATCAAAAGGTCAGGTCTTACTGGTTGAACACAGCGTATCTGTACACAGTCTATATACATCCGTACAGTGTCTTTAAAAAATTTCTGAAATCACAAAATCGTAAGATACTATCTAAAATTGCTGAGCAAATTGGTTAGGAAAGTTGTTGAACTGGGCTTGAGGTTGTTGTTGAAAAGGGAATTGTTGCGGAAGAGGAGGAGCGGAGACGGCTGGAGCGTCGAAGCTGAAACCGAAGCCAGGGTTACGAGCAGACACTCCATTGTTGGGGTTGAAATTGTTATTGAAGGTCTGGGGGACTTGTTGGGGGTTGGCCGGGAAAGAGTTGAAATTTCCAACGGGGGCGTTTTGGGGTACAAAGTTGTTTTGTTGGGGCAGGGGCTGAGGGAAGAATTGTTGTTGAGGCAATTGCTGCGGGACAAAAGTGTTTTGAGGCTGTTGGAACTGCTGCCGTTGAATATGTTGAGAGAACTGCTGAGGCTCGAAGGTGTTTTGGGGCTGCGGTTGGAATTGTTGCGGTTGAGGCTGGAATTGCTGAGGCTGAGGCTGGAACTGTTGAGGCTGAGGTTGGGGCTGGAACCGTTGTCGAGTAGCCACTGGAGCAATCGGTTGAGGAGCCACTGGACGAGGAGCCGGTAGTTCGGGGACCGGTTCGGGCAAATGGTCGCCACTTGCGCTGAATCCTGTTTTGCAAGGAAAGAAATTGAAGTTGAAAAACCACTACTATTCGTACTTCTTTGGAAGTCGTTCATTTCGATACATGCTTAATGTTTTTTGGGGGGTGAAAAATATGTTAAAGAATGAAACTTACCAGTACCATTACCAGCAGTGTATTCGACTACTTTGAGTTCGCCGATGTCATCCAAATAGCCGTATTTGCCCTTTACGTTTCCTTTCTTGTCACGTGTTTCAACTTTGAAAGTACCATCACCAGCTTCGTAACTGTAAACATTTCAAATTAATCTCAATTACGTGCATTGATTCAGAAAAATGGAAATGCACTGCAAATGTTCTAGTTGCTGATGCATACAAGCGTATACAATTATAATTACCCGTATGTATAAGAACCGTCATCGTTAACTTTGCTGATTTGCTTCAGAATAGGAACAGGGGTGCTACTTGTTTCAGTTGATTTCTGGGTTTCGGCTGCAACAAGTGCCAAAAAGGCTACACACACGACCTGGAAAGGAAACGTATTAGAATTCGAGAAATAACGGTTAAAGCGGAGCTTACAGCTTTAGTAAACATTTCTCGCGTTTAAGTAAGGATTTTCAGCTTATGGACGAAATCCAAAGACGTTGCTAGGATGACCGCTGGATGTTGGATGATTCCATGACCGAGGATTCGCTTCGTTTTATACTGCTCTTTGGAGCTTACAGTATAATAGGTGAATTCAAGTTTGCCATGGCTTGCGGAAATTGGGTTGTGGCTTGAGCATCCAAAACCTGCGAGTGACCTCTAAAAAAGTCAACTTCCTAGTTTAGTACTGGTTCTAAGGACAAACTGATGCATGCACGGGTTTGGATGGGTACATGCATTGTGTGTGTCAAGAGCAGGGTGTGGTCTACTTCCGAGTTTTTCTCACGGTTGTCTTTGAAGTTACTTCTTTCCTTTAGATAATTCTCCTATTTGATAAGCTTAGGTAAGGTTTTTCTTTCTTTTCAATATTTCTATTATTACCTGATGGCAAGTGTAATATAATCTGTTATTACCTAATGGTAAGTGTAATTAAGCCTGTAGACGCTGTTTATTTTCATGAATTAAGTTAAGCTAACAAATATAAATGTTTTGAGTAGATTTATAGGTAGACGGGTTTTCTTAATGGACTTCAGATTTCTTACCTTAACAGGAATGTGGCTAAAGTTATTTTAAAATTAGGTTTATCCCACTGAAATTTTGCCACAAATTTCTTAAGTAATTTTACCTAAACATCCATACGTAATATTAATTCATAAGCGGTATAGAAACCGGACAGAACGCGCTATATAAAGACCGTAACGATTCTTTTGACAGAAATCGAGTTTAGAGTTTCTGATAATCACTGATCAAACAAATTTGCACACAAATTACACAAATTAAGCATGTAATACTGTAGCAGATTTTTCGACAGTTTGATTTGTATTGTTACTTGTACTTAAAATTAGACTAGCTATGGTGTTCTTACATTTAATTTACTACAATTTGCTTTGATTTACTCAGTAACACATGTTAAGATGTCAGTGGAAACACAACTTAAAGGCATGCACATTCGGTGCAAAGTTTAATGCAAATCTTTACTCAAACTTGACTAGTGCAATTAATTGCATTACTGATGTGCACTAAAGATAAGGCGTTGCGTGTGCAAGCTAAAACTGAAGCGTAAGCTTAAAAGTTTTTAAATTGAAACTACTATGCTCTAATTGAATTTTAAATCATAGTGTCACGTTTTTTTACATACTATGCGCTGTATTTGGACTGGATGTGCAACTAATTGCAGAATTCTTTGAGAAGTTTTGAAGGAATCATGAGTATTTAGAGCATAACCGTTCTTTCACGTAAATCCGGATAATAGGGTTAATAATCAAAACATGGAAAGAATATTGAACGCATGTGTTCTGGAAGTGCTATGACGAGACAGTTCGAGTGGCAGGTTTTATTAAAATAATTACTTTAATAATTCCATATTACCCAAAATAAGCATCCCATACGTCCCAGGGAAATGAAATGCACTTGTATGTCGGAATCTGTTTTATGAATTATTACCACGTCGTCACATGGTGCGTTCATAATTGAGTAAGCTAACAACTATGGAATGAAAGCGCAAAATGAAATGCTTTTTGATGTCGTTTGATGTCGATTTTGATGACAACTAGAAGGCTTTTTATTAAACGCTAAAAACAACGCCACGTGAAATGCAACGGATCTTTACTAGGCAGACAATTTACCGTAGTTTACACAGACATTTCCTGGCTTATAGAGACTTACAGAACAATACACTCGAGCTCTTTCTATGCCAGTAATAAAGTTTCTGAGTAATGTATTAGTCTCTAATATATTAGTCCTCTAATGCCTTAGGCTTGTCTAATTGTAGTGTACTTCGAGAATTCTGACAAATATTGATGAACACTGGCAAAACTGAAGCTAACAAAAACTAAAATTAGTTGTACAAGTGGTAGTAGTTAAGCCTGTCATTTTTCTGTTGAGACTTCAGTGGAGAAGACTAACGTGACGATCGCATATATCAAAGACTTACATTGTAAAAATACAAAAGCCATAAGAAAGGCCAGACGAGCCATAAGTTCTGTGGAAATTGTAGCACGGGCCCTCAAAGTGCACGAGAACTAAACTGCGGGACAGTTGCGGTCGTATTACCCGAGAACATTCCCGAACATCTGTAGTGTTGTTAGTATGATGCAACGCAGTGTGTAAATAGCGTACTGCAAAACGTTCTGCTCTAAAAGTCATCAGACCCAATTTTCATATTATATTTATTGACGTCAAACAAAGTAAAAAATTTAAAAGCAACCTACTTAAGGCTTTTCCGTGGAAACGTTGCAGTAGGGAAGTTCTTTTTCTTCACACGAAGTACACTGAGGTACACGTCAACAGGGCAAAATGTTCATGGTTTGATTATTCGTTAATTAAACATTTTACACCTTGGGTCAATAATGCTTCCGTAGCCCGCATCAATTCGAAATTGCACGCCACGCAAACCGACCACTGTTTTTTTCATGATGTATATATAAGCACACGCTTTTTAACAAGGGCAGATAACAGTGCGAAAAGTGCTATGTAACAGAAGCCATGTTTTCACAAGTTATCTTCACGGGTTTCCTATTATTTTTCGACATCTCACAAGTATGTTGTCGTTTTTAATTCATTGCATAATTAAGGCTTCTTTATTTTATTTAAACCAGCGCGAGCGTTTGCTCTTTGCTGACATTTTGGTCGAAAAATCTTAATCAAGTAGTACAAAAGAATTGGTGAACTTTTTACAAAAGGGGTGTGTTGGGGGGCCAATCGCTGTTGAGACTTTTTCATGCCGGCTAACTTCGATAACTTCGGTTCAAAATTCATTGTTAACATGCAGGATACTCTAACACAACGTAATACTTAATACGCGAATTGAAAAGTGAATCGCGTTCCATCACATTTTATAAGTTTATCTAACGCTTATGCAGCAAGTTAGTAGTGCAATGCGGTGTAATCAAATTTTGCCCTATGCACTGTACGAAATCTAGTATTTATTGCATCTGTAATATTTACTGTAAATCACTTGCAAACTTCTCACGGGTAAACAACAAACTTAACGAAAAAATTGAATCAGTCCGATTTTGCTTGTTGTTTTTAAAACGGTTAAGCTCGACAGTTCCATGGATCCTTTTCTTGATATTTATCGAATATATCTAAAGTTATATAAAATAATATAATACACAAGAATGTCATGAAGATGAACGAGTTTACAACTAAACATAAGACGTCTAAGATGTCATCTTTTTTTATCGAGTAAAGTTAACGTTATACTATGTTAGAAGTGGCTTTTTATTTCTAGGGATCAGGCTTGAGCTATACTCGTTGCCCCTCTGGTCTCATCTGTTTCTTTCTCTTATAAGAAGTGGCCTTTTTGTGGAATGAAAATAAAACAAATTCGAAAGTATTTTTCAGGCAACTGCGAGAGTTTCTTCCTTGGAGGAGCCCAGCTTAAGACAATGCAGCTGCGGTGTAAAGACAACAGTAGGTACTCAGCATAGAAAGACAAGTGAAGAAACTGAAATCTTCGAAACTGAACATTGTTTTAGAGCCGAATCGTGGGCGGTACTTTCGCAACGTCAAATGAATTTCCTTGGCAAATTGCTTTGACTGAATACAATGTGCCTTACTGCGGAGCCAGCCTACTCGACCCCAACTGGGCCATTACAGCTGCAAAATGTGTTTTCAATAAAACGAGTATTAAGCTTGTTATGGGATTTACAGACTTCAATAACCTTAGCAACACTTTTGTAAGTTTTAATTTCTCTGAGAGCAATTGATATGAAAAACAAAACCTAATAAGTTTCCTTATAGACTACGACTCCTGCCGCTGTCAAAGTGCACCCCGGTTACATGCCAGCAGGTAAAATTCATATCGTATTGAAGGTAACATGCCATTAAGTAGTAATTAAATTATGGCAATAGCCTCTAGTGTAAACGACAGTATAGCGTTAATACGTTTGGCCTCACCTGCGCCTCTTAGCCCCTCCATTAGACCGATATGCTTACCCTACAAATATCCCATCGCGGATTTTGCAGGACAAAACGTCACAGTTACAGGTATTTCCTCCAGTTCTCTTTTAGTAATTAAAATACATTTATATTTCTCTAATAATCAATCCTCTACAAAATTGTTCTTTTACTATGAAAGGACAATTTAGTTAACTTGGACAAAGTGACAGAAAGTTAGAAGTAATAATTCGATTTCAGGATGGGGCGGAACGGCAAAGAATGGAATGGTGCCTTCTTCTAAGCTCAAAAAAGCGACGATGACAGTCTTGCCCAAATCGAAGTGTACCACACGGCCGTTCTTATGGCATCCTTATTTCATTACGGACAAATTGATATGCTTGTTCCTCCAAGGGCAAGATACTTGTAATGTAAATTGGGTTTACTAGATTTCACTTTTCATTTGAAAAAAAAAGAAAGGTCCAGGTTTATGTAACTTTTCCAAGTAACTAAAATACTATGGTGAAGGGCGATGATGGGGGTCCAGTCAACTGGTTAGATACGACGTCCTCGAGAACATACCTTATCGGTATTCGTACCTATGGTTACCGTTGTGCCCTAAGAAGATACCCGAGTGTTTACATTTCAATTAAAGACTATCTGGAATGGATTAGAGCTACAACCGGTAAAGTTAATATCTCATGTAATTGTTCAAATAATCTATTCATATTTTTTAACTCTGAATTTAGGTCAATCGTTCTGTAATGTCTAAGATCGGAAACACTAACTCTTTGCCTGTTTCACACGTTATGTATAAGACACAATTGTAGTCAAGTTATTATTATCGCATACAAACGCAAGTATTCGCAATTTTTTTTCGTAATTATTGACTAGTTACTTTCAGCGCAAGTCAAGAATAAGCTTTCTTTTTTTGGCCATGTCAGCTTTCCTTCATACAAGTATTTCTTACGATTGAAAAAGCCTCTGAAGCGTATTGGTGAACGGATAATAGAGTAAGACCCCCAATTGTCGCCCTCGTAAGCGATCATTGCATATTCAAAGGAGAAGGTTCCATATTTTCCACCGAAATGCTGCAAAATGCCGGCCCGATCATCGCTTTATCATAATCCTCAATGTACTTGCTTATATGTTTAATCGTTTTTCTATATTTGAATTTATTCGGGGAGAGGTCAAAACCGCCGATTAGACAAATTCGCACCAAAAAGCGCCACTCCTTACAAATTATTTCGAAGTGCAAAAACTAAAATCGTTTATTCAAACGTGCACAATCCATATCAACTCACATCAACCTTCAAAACAACGGTTTAGACATGCTAACTAAATTAAATTAGATCTCTTCCATTCTCTGACGGCGTAAATAACCTTCCAGGGTTTTAATCGCATGCTAAGAGAACTTTTATTGTTGCCTACATGCCTAAGGTAGAACGCCTTTTAGATCGCCGTTCAGTGGCGACGATCAGCCCAAGTCTGGTATAACTTCGAGAACTTTTAGTAACTCACAGAAACAGTTCAGTTAGACAAGTTTGGATGTAAACGATTCGTTGCAAAACAAATACTAAAAATTGCTTAAGATCTAAGTAAATTGGAAAGTTATTTGTAGTTAAAATGCCTTTGAAACTCACCATGTTGGTTTAAGACGCACACCCCAAAACTTTGACCGCGCACAGCTTAAAACAACTGAAAAAAAGAGCACGCTTTTTCTAATGTTACAGTTTCGTGCCATCCGAAGTATAATTACAAAGTTTCGCAAAAGACGACGCCTTCTGTCACGAGATCAGGCGAACGGGCGGCTTTCAGATCAGAGCGTCAACTGGGGGCTTTGCTCTACAGTTAGGAAATTAGTAGCGACGGAAAGTTTTCGTAATTTTTCCATATTTATTCATCACATTTTCAAAGCTCCTTAACGTCGACGTGAAGGTGTTGCAAAAAATGTACCTTATTGTTAAATACAGTGGTACCCCGTTAAACGAACGTATTGTTAAGCGAACAAATTGTACAACGAACTCACGCGAGCGAAAAAATGACTCGCACAAAAATTTTTCCTCTTGCAACGAATCGCTTAGGGTGAGCAAAAATTTTACAATTTTAGCAGCTACGTTTCTCTGTCTACATGTATTCGTTGTAGAAGACAACTTGGCTTCCTTCACGCCAATCAGTTACTGAAAAATAGCCTGCTTGCGTATTCCTGGTTGATTACAATACCTAGTTTCAGTTTTTTTTTCCGGTTATGTGTGGTGCTAAGATGGCACCAGAGAAGTCTTGTATTAAGAACAGAAAGAGATTTTTCTGACGAAGAAGTGGATGAGCACATTGATTCCCCTATGCCTACTGCAGCCGTAAAAGAATTATTTACGCAATGGGAAGAAATTCAAGCCCAAGCAAAAAATGTGACGTATATAATTCAAGTTGAAGCGAAGAGTTACTCAGACATATTCAACGACAATGTCGTGTACTTCTGCTGAACCATATTAAGGAAGAGACAAAAGCAAACCACGTTATGTGGGTTTTTCCAGCCATTGCAGTCCAAGAAAACCAAGACAGATATCACAGGGACAAGAAAATCGAAGGTTCATGTAATCTAGAGCGTTCTTAAGACAGTGATTGAACAAAACGCATTGAAATACATACTTTGAAAGCTAATATATTTGTAGTATTTTTCCGATTTTTTTAATTCAACTTATCTGGTTTTGGTTCGGATCAAGAACGGATTAAAATTATTTTTCGTTGAATCTTATTAGAAATAGCATTTCTTATAACGAGTGCTTTGTACAATGAACACCGTGCAGGAACGGATTAGGTTCGTTAAACGGGGTGCCATTGTAAGTAGCTTAAGATTCAAGAACGACTGACGAATGACGACTGGAAATATTAACAATAGTGTTTGATAATTGTGTTAGGTTCGTTTAGGGCTCTCCATACTTTGACATATTATTGTCTTCCACTTTCTTGGCATAATTATTCCTGTCATCGTAAAAATTATTACTCACGTCCCTATCTTGACTAGATAATTTCATCTATTTCCGTGTCTAATAAAAATTTACATAACGCCTTCTGCATATAAAACTGTTCACGACTAGGTTTTGACCCGAACCCCAATATTTCATACAAGGGAACTGGAATGTTCTTCAATATTTTTCCATTAAATTAAACATTCCTCTAACAGATAAAGCTTGTGCATTCTTTGACTGGATTATAGCGCTCTTCTGATTCGCCAAATTTTCTACAATTGGGTCGTCTTTTAGGTTAAGCCTCTGTAGCCATACTCCTGTTTTACCACGACCACACCTTATCCGTGTTAACGCTACTATTATTTTGCATGTCTTAAGTCTCCACCTGTGTATGTTGAAGTTGTGTGTTTGATACGATAGTGGTGAAATAAAGGTGGCAAAATTTAGATGCACGACAATTTTCCTAACCGCTCGGAATTTGCCGTTTTTTGTAAATCATGCTAAAAAGATGCTCCGGAAACTGTCTGTGAAAGGTACTGCTATTCACAGAGCGACAGTTTTCCTTTACGTTTCATTGCACTAGTGTGTAACATAAAGTTACGCGATAGGTCCCTTACAGTGTTTTGCCTTCTACAGGCATGCGGTAAAACTTTCCAAGCTGGTCTAACTCGCTGAACCTAATCTTTTTAGACGCATTCGCCCTGGTGCACTAGTCGTAAATCTACACATTTCGCATAGTAATATTAGCATAAAGGCAAAAATAAATTCTTGAAACTAAGCAATTACCTGGATTACACTTCGCTTGACAATTAAGGTCGCAAGAATTTCCGTAAGTTTTGCCATCTGAGCCGCAAACAGGTTCGTAAACTGTTATGCACAAACAGGATTCGCAAGGAAGTTTGCTCTGTTGCTTACAATGACCCTTGTGAACCAGTATTAAACCTATAAGCCATAGTTAAGCACATTAACAAAATATAATGGTTAAAACAGGAACTTAATTACCAGGTTTACAAAGTTTTTCGCATTCCAGGTCACCCTCGTTGCCATAAGTTTCGCCATCAGATCCACATACAGGACTGTAAAGTGCAATGCTATGACAGGAATCTCCACAGATTAAAGTAGTTATGCTGCCTACGTTACTTAACAAAATTGCAGTTAAGACGATGCAGAAAGTGGCGAAAGCAAAGCAATTCATGTCTAATTGCTTGGGTTCAGACGTAGTAAATATCTGCGCGGAACTGATGCTCGCAGAGACCAGAGCTGTCTTTTTATACAAGCTTATTTTTTCCTGAATTTTAAGAAAGATAAGCAACCAAACATGTATTCTGACGAAAGAGCTGGTTTTTCCATTGTTTCTCTAATACCGGTTTTAAAAAAGACGTTAAATCATGGTAAAGATTGCCATAGTGTTGAATCTTCTATAGATTCGTACAAATTTTTTATTTCTTCACAGGTAATGTTTAACTCAGCTTTCTCGGAAACTAAATAAAAGAAAAGGATACTTGTGCTGTAATATTGCAAATGGATTTTTATTGAAATCAACGTGAAGGACAAATTTTGTGCAAAACGAAATAGAAGAGTTTGTTTTGACCTTAGGGGCTAAGCGTTCATGGTAAAGGTAGGTATAGTGTTGACTCTTCGTAGCATAGACCGGACGTCCCCGCTTGGTGCTTAACTCATGAATAAACACAAAAATTTGTTTAAATAGAACACACACACACACAATAGGATAATGCATCCAAAAAACAAAACTACGCACGACTTCCATAGTGAAGGCAAGGTATAAGAAATCAAACTCGAGACGACTCGAAAAGTAAAAACAAAGATATAAAAAACAGCATTAAAAACGAATCGAACAGTAAAAGGAAGAATACGAGACTGACGCAATAGAAATAACAAATACGAATTATTATATCCCATAAGCATTTCGTGCATATCGCAGCAAGTGCATTTAGTGCATTTTTGGCGCCCCATATCCTTAACTAGCGCCAATAACGCACTAATGCACTAAAACTGGAACGTAGTTAGAAAGAATTCAACTTCTTAAAAGCTAATGGTAAATGTTTTAAGGCACGTCTCGTAGTTGGTCAGTTGGTGTTATAATTATTGGTATTGAGTAATTGTCGACAAATGTAAAACGGTACTTGCAAAACTGTAATATCGCGAGCTAGTCAATACGAGCTTGGCTAACAGTTCTCACGAAGTTTCAAACGAGGCACAACATTCAAACTGCAATGCTCAAGTGTGAACTGGACCAAAAAAATGTTTTACAGAGAAAATAATTATTATTTTCGAATAAGTGAACGCGAAACCTCTCTGGATTCTGTACAACAAGTAAAAGCAACACAAGGCCTGAGACAAAATTGAATAGTGTAAAAGCTTTGTAGCTTTGCACAAGCGCATCAAGAACATTAAAGCCATGTCACAGGAAGAAACCTGTTGCACTTCGCGGGCCCACATATTGTGAAAATGCTAATATAGAAGGAAAGCCGTAAGATGGCAGAAGCGTATGAATGTAGGAGTAAAAAGGAATGAGCAGGCAAACAGTGCTTAAAGGGCAGCCCAGCTATGTTTGTCGCCAGATGGCGTACACCTTACATTCAAATAAAACAGGTTTGTTTCAGTCTAGATACACTGAAACCCTAAGAGCGTTGGTACCCGTTTTATGTGGTCCTTCTTCAACAGCAAAATAGGTGGCGCTAAGATAGACTTAGGCGTGGTATATCGTTGAAAATTCCAAAATATCCACAAACCTTTGCGTGGGGCATCGTGTTAATCTGCAATATTTAGACCCCCTTTAAGTAAGTACAATTAGAACCTCATTTTCTTCACAAGAAAGCAGATATTTTTCAACGATGGATTTACTTTGTTGTCTTTGCAACTGTATTGAATGTGTAACTTGTGATGGTTGCTGTTGTGGGTGGGAGCAATGTTGCGCAGCGTTCTGTCTCGTCAAAGTTGGCTTCATTCTCTTATAGTCGCAAACGTTCAATAATTACGAATACCCACTTTTGTTTTAGATTTGTACAAGTGGATCTTGTGCCCAAAAAATGCAGCTTAAAACGTGCTGGTCACCATGTTTCTACCATACAAATGTCCGAAGTGGTAGTTTAGCCGTTGCGTACTACACTACTGTAAGTTAAACAGTGAAACCTAACATTTCTTGACGAAAAGACTCAATACCTGTTATTTTATTAAAGTTTTTCAGTTGCGTGGTTATAGCATACACCGCTTATGTTATGAGTGGCGGCGAATCTTCACAATATTATCTCCCCTTTTTTGAAACGGATCTACACACAAGTAATTTATGTGTAAACTAAAGTAAAATCTTAGTAGTACTGCGTATTGACAATTTGAGTGCTATTAGAATTGGTCATTCGTTATAATTTTGTATAAGTGGCCATTTAGTAGCAAAGAAACACCAGACGGCTGAAAATGCCTACAATGCATTCTTTCCTAAACTGAATTGATGTTTTTACATTAAAAACTACCTCTTTGAATATTACTTGTTTATTACATGAGAATTTAGTATTCTTTATCACTGTCCATTAGTTCGATATAATTTTATTATAAAATTACAGTTAAATACTATTTCAAATTAACGACTTATTAACTTCCATTCGCAGCAACACAATCCGTTGGCGCGTTCGTGATTTTCTTCTTCCTGGTTTTCATTGTTTGTTCGCTGTTGATGGTCCGCGGTATTCAGAAAGAATTTCGTGGATTTTTCTTTCCATGGATGATCTGTATGGCGTTAGTTATCACGTTCCAAGCCGGTTTTGGCCTCTGGCTAATTGTAGGCTACTATATCTACGTAAGTATCATCATTTAGTACCCAGGATAACTTAGACCAATTTGCGTTTGACTTTATTTTATTTAATTTTCCTTAATTGATAGTTATGGTCAGTTTTCATCACGATTTGCGTTTGGTTATGGGGAGGAGTCAATGTAAGTACCTGCCTTTAAGTTATTAAACTCGTTTCATATGACAGTTAGAACGCCGGCGGCTAACTCGGTATTTATTGCTTTAGATTTATTGCTTCCTCTGCGTTACGTCACAGTACAACATCGTTACAGCACACCAGTCTCGCAATATTGAACTTATGTACCCTTAAAAAATACCTACAAAGCCCGTATTTACGGGCTACGAACGATTATCCGGTTAGCCTTGGCCTTTCGGAAATTTGTAAGGTTGCTTAGTGCAGCTAAGGAGAAACTTTATTGTGTGGCTTTTTATTCTTATGGCAGTGTCGACCCAAGTGACCTTGGAAATCTTTCAAATCATGTTTACCCTTAGCAGAACCCCCATAGTGCTAGTTTTTGTACCCTTTTTACTTAGTTTAGTGTTCACTTGGAACATAAACTGAAAAGTGACGCCTTTTGACGTCTTTGCCAAGATTGACCTTATGTATTGTATACCCCCAGAAGTGTTGGTATAATCCAAAGAGACCCCATGCAAAGCGAACCCCTACAAACACTAAATCTGTGCATTCCGTCCACGAGAAAGTGACAAATTTTGTAATAGAATCTCTTTTGTATGGTCTTGCAAATAAAATGTATTAGAAAAAGAACAGCACATTATCTCCATTTTTACCACCTAAAAACGGCTGGAGCATGCCTCTGTGAGGCGCATACCTACGCTCACTATTGCAAGTTTCGGACTACCCGTTAGTCACTTTAATTTGAAAAAATACCCCCTTGAATTCTTTTATTATGGACTAAGCTTACGTTTGAATACTCTCAAAAGATTATATTGTACTCATAGCATTAAATTCTAGTAGAAGTTCACTTAGTTGTTTTACTTACGCAAAGCGGAAGATAAAATTGTCCAATTCCCGTTTTATATTTGTTCCACTAGTATGATACATTGTATGAATTTGGATTATCTATTTTGAATTGTATTTCTTTTCATTTACAATGCACGAAAAAAATTTGTAACCCAGCAGATGAAATAAATACTATTTGAAAACTATTTAGTCATATGTGTATAGTTTAGGTCTGCGGCGGTGACGAATTGTAATTTCTGACGGAAACTCTCTTTACACAAAAACTAGTAATTGAGGCAATGGTTCTTACAGTGAAAAACTGTTGAACCAAAGCGATATTCTCAAACTCAGTCATTCTTCAGAGCTGTCTTACTCTTTTGTCATTCGTCTCATTTGTTTGCTTCCTTCTAAATAAGCAACCAAAAGTTGATTAATAAGTAGTTCTATATAACAGGAAGCTACTGTTGTTGTATATCTAGTGCAAATTTTGTTCCCGGACTAAATTCGGTTAAGCAGCTAAGTTAGATGTACGTTTGTTACGACAAACCATGATGGTATTATTGTAAGGCACATTAGTGCGAGAATAGGAATGCGAAAGGGAGAGACGCAAAAGCAATTCTTGGTGGGGACAAGTTTACCCTGTTAGAGAAACATGTCAGTCTGAAATTCTTCCTACGTTAATTTAGTCTTCCAGGCTAAGTTCGCCCCACATGTCTGGTGGTAAACTGGCTGTCAATTCACTGGCATCGTTAGCGTTTGTTCCTTTGTTCTTTGCTAAGTTTTTCAACGGTTGAGAAGCCTAGCTAACGATACACGCAAATAACGAGGTAAAAGCCCATGCATGGAATGTTTTATATTCTAATTGTGTTCCTCCGATAACGCCCAAAAGGAATAGAGGATTGCCAGAGCCGGATTAACCTTTTATGGGCCCTGGCGCAAGTTATATTAATAGGCCCCTTCCGTACTTTTAAATTTGACTCAAAACTGGAGGACACGTA
>JAGQDJ010000190.1:0-88531 GCA_022885665.1 Triops longicaudatus
GGGACCACACAGGGGAAATTAAATCTTAATATAAAAGTCTGGGTTTATTCTCAAATAGTAAGGGTATTCATAGGAAAATAGTAGAAATAGCTCGTCAGAGAAAATCCCTTCCGGCTTCGTCCGGAACAGATACATTTCACCGCTTGTCTAATTAATAGAGACCAGGAAAAAATTTCAATCATTGCCTATTAACAGCTGCGGCCTTAAGTAGCAATTAGTTTGAATTTGTGACCTCCATTTGACTCCAGCAATGAAAGAATTTACAGGGGAATACCTTTGATGCAAGAACGATCGAAGACGCTGCAAAAGAGGCGTTCTTCATGGAATCTTCCTAAAAACGAGTTAATTAACTGCTTCACCATACTCCGGTGCAAAAAAGAACTTTGCGTGCATTTATTTGATCGACTACAGACTCCTGCACACATTACTGCATAAAACAAGAAAAAAGTGGGTAAATGGCATTCAAACACCATTCCCATGGCGAGACGGCGGCATCACGTTGAGCCGGGCATAACAACTGAAGAAAGTCAGTGGGCAATTTTCGGCAGCAACCACGAAAAAATGAACCGCGTTTTTTTTTATTATTCTTTTTTTTTGGAGGGGGGGGGGGCAATTAAGATTGCTGAGGAACTGCGCTAGTCTTTCGTATTCATGCCATTTTCCCAGCAAAGCTGACTCTTCCAATCCCAATGTGTCATTACATTAACAATGAATTTCATTTTGTGAAAATAATATTTTGAAAAAGGTAATATAAGGAGTTTCTTCGGAGCTTTTTTACCATTTCGGACACAGAACCTTAAATACCGTGGAGTAGCCAAGTGCAATTTTTCGTCAAGTTTATTTTACTCGACGCTGTCCTCTCGAAATGGTTAACGCTACGCGCCCAGTTCGACGTTACGGATGCGCTGGCCGACCACGCCGAAACATGCTCGGTCGCGGTAACTCATTGAGACAGACGCTGCTAAACGCGTCCGAAATACAATGGCAGACAACCATCACAAACGAATGGAACTCGTCTGATCTTTTTCCAGCCATTTATTATATTCTTATTAATGAAGCTTATCGGAGCAATTCTGCTGGATATTTTATCGGTTTGAGAAACGAAGACAATTGCTTCGTGGCTATGAACGAGGGACCCTATTGTTATAGCGTTTTCTGTTGATTTCAGTAAATAAAAAGCACATTAATACCTCATGTTTGGGTGGGGACGACAATAAGTCAGCTTTCAAAATTAAGTTTGCTTCAATTAGGACTGCAATAAACCAGTATTTAGGGCTCAAAACTACAGTAAATTAGGCAGCCTTCGAAAAGCTGGATAAAGTTTGTAAGGTTTACATAATCTTCTAACTAGATTATGTTCGATATTTACTGCTCCACTAGGCATAAAAAGAACCGTGCATAATCTCAAGACGTTCCAAATGTGCGAAGAGTGGGGATCGGCAAATATAAAAACCATGGGCAACAAAGCGAATACTGTAGATAATGATATTACCTTCACATTTTCGGACAGCATTTACAAGCTGTCAAACCTGTTAGTAGTCCATGTGAAGCGATGAACTCACAGTTAATGATTCCAAGCAATTTTGCGGAAATAAACAAACAAGATAAGCTGATTGCCTAGCAACAAGAACCCATAACACGTGACAAGACACAACATTGGATCTCAACAAAACAACAGAAGTTTCGTTTTCGATTTAACTGTACTCTGCGATGGCTGATGTTCCGGTTGATGCTCCTGAGCGTAATATTTTTATTTCTGTCTTATTAAAATACTGAACTGAACATCTAAATGTAGACTGCCCTGGTACGGCGAGTAAATCTGCAGGAAAAACATCAGCGTGCGCTGGATGCCCGAACCAGAACATATGTGCTTCTGGCCAAGCCAGAGCACCTGATCCAGGTAATTTTATTTTCCGTCCTTTGTATTGCTTATCTCAAACTCCTGTGGTTTTCCATTATTTTTGTTTTGGTGATTACAGCCATTCCAGTTATTAAAGAACGCTTAAGTTCCGTCAAGCACAAAATTCTCGTCATCTCCGGCAAAGGAGGCGTAGGGAAAAGCACAGTAACTGGCATGCTGTCTAGAGCTTTAGCTTTGGATACTGATACAAACGTGAGTTTTCCAGTAATGCACGACGAGGCGTGTCAATAATACGTCAGTTTTACTTTCCAAGGTCGCGATAATGGACGTCGACATATGTGGACCGTCAATGCCTCGTGTGATGGGTGTCGAAGGCGAACAGGTCCATCAGAGTGGATCGGGGTGGTCACCTATTTATGTGGAAGAAAACTTGGCATTGATGTCTGTCGGATTTTTGCTTGCGTCGCCTGATGATGCTGTAATCTGGCGAGGACCCAAGAAAAATGGTATTTCTAGTTTGATGTTTTAATTCGTTTAAATTTAATAATTTTTATTTATAAAGGTTTGATCAAGCAGTTCTTGATGGATGTAGACTGGGGCGCATTAGATTACTTGCTGGTTGACACGCCTCCTGGTACCTCGGATGAGCATTTGTCTTTGGTACAGTTGCTGCAGCCATGCGGATTGGATGGTGCGGTGGTAGTCACCACGCCCCAAGAAGTATCACTGGCTGATGTCCGGAAAGAGATTAACTTTTGCAAAAAAGTTGGTTTGCCTGTTATAGGTCTTGTAGAAAACATGAGTGTCTTCGTATGTCCGAAATGCACAGTGAGCATCAGTTAACTTCGCTAGTATGCATTATGAGTATATAATAATATTTCAGGTTGAAACACCCATATTCCCTCCGACTACTGGGGGCGGAGCTAAATTGGCTGCGGATATGGGTATAACGTTCCTTGGGAAAATTCCACTCGACCCTAGGGTGGGTCATGCTTGCGACGAGGGAAGAAATTATTTGGAAGATTCGCCCAATAGCAACGCCGCTTTGGCATACAAGCAACTAGCGAACAGTAATTAACGAAATAAGTATAATAATTAATGAAACATTTTGTAAACGATTTTACTTTTATTTTCAGGCGTTAAGTTTTATTGCGAACAGGAGTCAATGGAATCATAGTCTACGACCCTTTTAACCTTCTAATATATTTCATTTTTCTGATACATGATTTTTACCCAAATAAACGGAAAAAATAAAGAATATTTCAAAAGTAGCAAAAATATGGCAGAATTACATAACATTTTGGCACAAAAGAAAAGCCCGTCTCATTTCTTGTTTTTACACGGAAAGTTGCAGATCACTTCCATAGCGGTACGGTTCGTTTGAACTTTGAAACCACCACTTCATAGGTTTCCCTGCAAAAGAAAGAAACTCGAGGCGAGACTCCTGTTGCCGACCTTTTATCACTATCCGTTATTTGTTTTGAGAAGTTTGGCCCCATCTGTAAAAGGAACAATGATTATAAGCTATTTTTGGGATACACAAGCCGTCGAACATGTCAAGACAGGCAAGACTTGTATGGTCCAAGAGCATTTATCTGCTTACGGCTGAAGTAAGGCACGTCTAGACAGACAAGACTCGACTTTCGTCCGCTCCATGAGCACTTTTTTCTATGGCCATTGTGTTACCTGCATGAGGAATGAATTTCAGCTTGTTGCTGTATATTCAGAAACGGGAAAGCTTCTTCTCAGCATCCGGGCCTTCATTCTGGAATTCGTGACCAAGACTTAATCCGCATTTACCGCATGACACCCTTAACGCTCCAGGTCTTCCTTCCTCGGGAACTTTGGACACTGAGTCTTCATGGACGGTAGTGGAGAAAGCTGGCCATTCGGAATGATGTGGAAATTTAGAACGGCTCGAAAATAGCTCATATCCGCAATCAGCGCAGACATAAACTCCTAAGGAAATTAAGGGTAGTTTGAAATAGGCGCAAAAATTACAGTGTCCCTAAGGCCGAAAGGTGGCATAGGTTACGGAAATAATCTCATAAATTTAAATGTCCACAAGATGGCATAATGGGACTAGACAACCATAATTCGACAGCGTATGTAACCGTACAGGAGTGCTAAATCAAGGAAATTACTCACCTGTATCGTAATGATCTCTGTAGTACTCCTCGACGTTTTGTCGCATGCAGAATGCCATTTTTGCTGCGTAGAACTGATTGATGAAAGGACGTAAACCTAAGAGCTAAATACCGTATCGATAATAGATAAGGGAACTCGATTTGATACTTATGACTGGAAAAACAAACTTGTGTACGAAAACGGGTTGCGAAGTATTGTTCGAATATTGGCCGTTACTTTTTTTAGGTGGGACACAATGATTGCTTTATCTCAACAGTGCGCAAGAAAAGTTCTAACTTATTCGAGGTAGTATAAAACGAATTTATTTTTTTCAATAAAAAGTATCGTGTACTTATGTAATTCTTGTCATTAGGCAATGTTACAAATACTCATTCATACAGTCACGGGCATTTTCGAGCAAACCACCCCAAGAAATAAATAATGAACCCATGAAATTTTCGCAGTCCAAGGCAGCAACTTGGAGTCCACAGGGCTCATTCAGCGGTTCGCCAAGTAACAGCGATAAACCGTGGTACCAGCCCTATGTCATCTCTTTATCGCTGGCCGTATTTCTGATTTATTTTTGCGCCCTACGAGAGGAAAACGACGTAGACCAAAAACTGGAAGTCAGTCTCTATGAGCGAATTCCAGGACTAGAGCGGAAACAAATTGAAGTCATGATGAAGTACAATGACGAGCACGGTAAAGACAACGCAGCTCTCCAACAACGGCTCGACGAACTCAACCGATCAAGTTCATAAATTATTATCCTGTAAAATAATCTAGTAATAAATGCGTCAATGAATGTTCCTCCAGTAAGAAAAGATAGTTTTATTACATGTCAGAAATGGGATAGAAGGTTAATACACGAAACCAATGACCATCTTGTTTATTCTAATACAAAACATCAAAACCCAATGAATGGATGATTTCAACATAAAAGGACATCTGGGTGGTAAATTTGACAGCAGTGAACTTCTTGAGCAGCTTCAGAACCGCACTCTTTCGAAATTTGCGTGTCCAATACAGGTTCAAATTTTGAGTTTGCCACGTCCTTTGCAACAAGAAAATTGCGGATCACGTGGACAAACAGCGAAACATGACACGCGATCTGTTCGTATGAGATCTTCCAACATGTCTGCTTTAGTCTCCGAAGCTGAATGTGATCTTTTTTTTCTAAAGGAAAACTTTTTTTTACCCAGGGTGCATAATTTCCCTTCCGCGCTCTATCCTATTATCTCCGTATTATTTACTTAATAGACCGAACAATATGAAGAGTCACATAAAAAAAAAAAATAAAAGTGGAGCACATTTATGCACGCTCGCCACGGATACGCCGGGCCAGCTGAATGTCCTTAGGCATGATGGTCACACGTTTGGCGTGAATGGCGCACAAATTGGTGTCTTCGAACAAGCCAACCAGGTACGCTTCAGATGCTTCCTGCAATGCACCAATTGCAGCGCTTTGGAAACGCAAATCAGTCTTGAAATCCTGGGCAATTTCACGAACCAGACGCTGGAAGGGCAGCTTACGGATCAAAAGCTCAGTAGATTTCTGATAACGACGGATTTCACGAAGAGCGACAGTTCCGGGCCTAATAAAAAATGCATAAATAACTTGTTCCCTTTCAGAGCACAAAATATTGTATCGAACATTCTGTAACGGGAATCAGGCGAGTTATAAGACTATATACCTGTAACGATGAGGCTTTTTCACTCCTCCCGTCGAGGGAGCACTTTTACGGGCCGCCTTTGTGGCAAGTTGCTTGCGAGGTGCTTTTCCACCGGTAGATTTACGAGCCGTTTGCTTGGTACGCGCCATTCTGGTGTCCTTTTATTAAAATCCTGTTAGAAAACAAGGAGTATCAGTACACGTGTTCATAAAGCGCGCCAAAACGGGACAATGATAGTGCGTAACGCTCGTGATAGAGGAAAAACCCCTTCAGCACGTCACGCAATGACCTCATCTAATCGTACATGCAACTGCACCTTTTACAGAACAATTCTACCTCTCAAGCAAGATTAAAGGTACTTCTAAAGTTATTCTAACACAAGGAATTACGCCAGCGTCACTCATGCGTAAACTATGCAATACACCTTTCAACAAACCGTAACTACATATTTGATTTCTATCGCATTAACGCTACTACTCCCACAAAGAAACGCCATTTTTGCTTGCGGGGCACAAGAACGAACAAAAGGAGCTTTCAACCTATTCAGGTCATGGTTGAATATTCTCGAATCTTTAAAGAACTTTTATAGCTTAAAACACACCAACATGTAGAACAATCAGTAATATCACTGTTTCGATAGCCCAACACATAAAACTTGCGCTTAATTTGCAAATAATCTGTAAAACTTACCAAATCACGTCAACACTTCTTCACTTCACCAAGGTTCACTGTGGAATACGCCATGGCGCATGCTTTCATCTGTGATGTCACTAGTAGCTCGCTTCTGATTCGTCATAATAAGCGCGTCACCGATTGGTTGAGACGGGTTAAATAACAAACCTGAGCGCTTCAACATGACGGCCACGGCGGAGGAAGTGGATATTGAATTTTTACCTTTGATTTATGACATAATTAAAAGGTATGTAAGTTTCTTATTATTTGGAAACATTTTAGTATTTCATGTAAATGCACTTAACGTGTTTTCTACACTTCGGGCAAGTTTTATTTAAGGAAAGTAATTCATTGTGTATTTCCATGCCTTGCACTTTAGTTTCGAAAGAGACCCGGTGGATAATACCCAAAAGTTGAAAGACTCCCAGGAAACGTACCAGAAAGTGCTGGAGCTGCAAAAAAAGCTTGATCACGCAAGGGAGCAGGTATAGTACTTATTTTGTTTTAATCGTTTGGGATTATATTAAGATTCTGTACAGATTAAGAAACTGCCAGGCGTCGAGTTCAGCAAAGAGGAACAGCTGGAGCAGTTGGACCTCTTACGTCAGCAGCTTACACTTAAACGTGAACTTTTGTTGAAGTACCGGAACTTGGGACCATTTGATCTTCCCAAGTAAAAGCTCCGTGCTGCGCAACTGCCCATTTTACAGAAATGGTCTTCCGACACCTCATGAATTGGCTTGCGGGTCATCCGCAAGTAGTGGAGAAACTTTCTGAATCCTATCCTGTTCGACGAGCAGCAAGATTTGTCGTTTACTTATATAACCGAGGCCGAGCCATTGCCCCTGAAAATCTTGAACAGGCGTTAAAGTCTGGTTTAGCTCAACAGGCTCTGGAAAGAGCGAAGCGTCTGGGGACAAGCTTTACCGACGAGTTTCAAAAATTGGCCAATGATCTCAAGAAGCCTCGGAAATGAAAATAGAGCAATTGCCTGCTAGTTTTGTACATATTTTCTTTTAGTTTGATAAACTAGTAAACTCAAATGGCTTGAAATCAATTTTATTCCGCGATCCGAGATCAGATCTATCCAATAACCTTAAAAATAAAACTCTAACCACAAAAAAATAATTTGAATTTTTTCCGGGTTGAATCCCCAAAATGTCACGAAAGGTACGGGTGCATGCAAAGAATCCTTTTCACTTTTATCTACGCAATTTAATATCCAAAAGACGTAGGTGCATAAGTAGTTCTTTGGGTGGTAAAAAGAGGTTTTCTACGGTGCTGCGCTTGTAAGAGGAGTTAAAGCTGGCTGAAGGCGTTGTTTCACAGTCCCAGAACTGCCTTTTCTCCCACGGTTCCTTTTTGAAGGTTTCTGTGGCTGATTTTCCACTTTTTCTCCACTGGGAATATTCTCTTGATTTTCACCAGGCTAAACAAACAAAACCATAAACATTAGCTTCGTTTGAAAGTAATTAGCACGTGGTTAAGCTTCGTACCTGTGCCCGCTGCTGTAACTTCATCGATTTCGCCTTCCCTGGCGTATGTGACAACGGTGCATGTGGAACACACTTCGAAATATTCCCCACTGCTTTTGTACGTCCTTCGCGGAACACCTGCAGAATGAGAAAATTTATGTTAATTAGATCAAACGAGAACAGTAAAGGAAAAACAACAACAGTAAGCGTAAATGAATACAAAAGTTTTAAACTAACCAGTCGCTGGCCCGGGTTTATATATTCAGGGTGTTTGATGAAGCGGAAGTGAACAATGGCTTTGTCTCCTGTTCGTAAACAGTCTTCGGACATTGACAGAATCTGCGCAGTTTGCCGTATACTGCCGCAATGAACTGTAACAATACAATTGTCATGGTAGTTAATGCCATTGTCAAAGGTTAATAAAAACACGGCCTTTTGTTGCCCTACCCATGGCCTGGTAGCGTGTGCTAATGGTAGTGGGGTGGTGCAACACAAGAATTTCAGCTTCGAATTCCCAGCACGCAGTCGGGTTTAATACTGGGGACACCATAACCATTCCTTTGCGAATTTGAGATCTTTTAATCTGAAAAAAAAATGAAACCATAGCGAATTAAACTCACAAATAAATTTCATGGTAAGTAATATCCATAAAAATCGTGTATAATGTGTAATACCATGTTGTAAAAACAAATGTAAATGTTGTGAAAATCAAATATTTTCAAACAATGTTGCTTACTTTCTTGAGAGCGAAAGAAGCGGTTTGTCCACCACGGACTTCACGCACTGGCATGCGTTTGCGATGAATACTTTTAATGACTACAGGGATGAACTGACCAACAGGATCAGGCCCCAACAGCAACGTGTCATTCAAACGGATAACACCTTTCAACGTTGTACCCGACACAACAGTACCAACACCCTGGACAAGAAGAATTAGACAAGCGTTTCGTCGAAAATTTGTCAATTATGAAATCATCCGTATTTCAAAACTAATTGAAATTCGATACACTTCGTGAAGCAAAGGAGGCTTGCGATAGGTTAAGCTTACTGGTACTGAGTACGAATCATCGATTTGGAACTCGGCAGGTTCATCGGCATGGCTAGGCATTCTTGTACTGAGCAAGTTCATAAACATTTTCAACAAATCCAAATTTTCGCCTGTGACGTTGGACACTTGAAATATTGGACATAACCTGAAAGGTATCCAGAAACATGTTTTACGTATTGTTTCACTTAAGTTTCGTACTTGAGAATACCTCTCAGAGACAAAGTTTGTTGCGCTGAGTACGACGTCATCCTGATTTTTAACAAGAACTGGGACTTTTCGACATCCAGGCGATTTCAAAACCTTGACCAATAATCGTAACGTGTCTTGGAGGACATTGGGAGGGCACATATCCACTTTGGTGACTACAACAAACACTGGGACCGACAGAGCTAACGACAACCCTAAATGTTCCTTCGTCATGCCAACTAACCCCGCATTGGCCCCAACCATAAGCATGCCAAAGTCAGGGGCGTGGCCCGTCATTCCAAAGACGGTGGTTTTCAAGTATTTTTCGTGCCCAGCCAAGTCAATAAATGTCACAACCTAAGAAAGTTGTTATTAACATATATGCAATACGACACTAAATTGGAAACATGTAACTGAAAAGAAAAAACAATGGCTAATAATTTACTTTTGTCGATTTCTGGCAAATACGAACCCAATCCAAGGAGCCATGTTCGACTTGATTGACCACATGCCCCCGGCTATCAAAACCTAAGATATCATTTCCCACCGAAGACGTCCTTCCAGTTTCGACTTCGTGTTTGTGACGGAAAAGTTTTTGGCGGGCAAGTCCACGGCCGTTATCTAGTTCTCCGTGTGTTAAAACGCCCAGTAAAGTCGATTTACCAGCATCGACGTTACCTACAACGGCCACTCTAACAAATACCAAGGTTATCCTGGAATTTACATCTATGGACGCTTCTTATTACCGAATTTCAACAAAATCTTCTTCGTCCACCTTCTTCCTGACTAGAAACTGCCCCACTTTGCCCTTGTCACCTTTCTTTTCGCGTAAGAAAACGCAGTCAGAGTCTATACTAGCAGCCAAGGATTGTAAGGTTGCCACCGAAGCTTCGTACTCATCGTCAGCTAAGCCACTCTCTTCTCCTTCTGAGAAAAAAAAATGGGCAAAGCAAACAAATAAAAAATAAAATAAAAAATAGTCCATTTAACAAAATGCTCACACCTTCGCCACATCCAACCTCAAAAATGGTTTCCCCATTGCCTATGTCCATTAACTCCTTAATTTTCTTTAGAAGGAGATCATATTGCTCTTCGGTCGGACTTACTAAGGCGGACTAACGAAGAATTTTTGTTAATAGTAAACAAACAAGAAATTAATAAGATATAGTACTTTGCCTTTAATGTCTGTATCGGAAGTATCAGACAAAGCGGACGGTTTTCCATTTTCTTGATTAGGGCTAAATAAACTTCCCGGTACCGATAACGCTGCATCATTTGGCGGCAAAGGTGGAGTTTTTTCTTTGGCTAATGCCATATTCTAAGACAATTGTCTGAACAAGTTACCACAAATTAACACGTGTTCATGTGAAATTTGGCTACTATGTCTTAAGTAATAGGAATAGCAACCGAATGCCCTTAACGGAGCTAAAACAGCTGTCGGAATGATTCGAAGATTTCCATTATATCGAACTGATGCAACATAATGCGTTCAAGGAAGGATTTTGTATCTCTTGACCACGCTTACTTGAATTCTGAGAATACGATTATATTCAACAGTTCGAGAAAATAATTTTCTTCACGGGGGATCAAGGGGGAAAGTCGAATAACATACGGAATCAACACACAGAGGTATGCAACGAGTGTCCGTATTTCATAGGCTGTGATAGAAAAACAGATTGAAAAGGACGGGCTAAAAGTGGAACCTAGGACCGGAAATACAACTCATGTTTTGATTGGCTGTGAAAATGAGTTCAAAGGCGGTTCAGACGAGGCTTGAACAAATCAGTATGGGCTCGTGGACAAAGGAGTCGGTTTAAGCTGTTTTTGCGCACCTTTTCCCTCTTTTGGGACTACCCTGAGTATTCCAAAAGTGAACACAAAAGTGTCATACGGAATGGGCTCAGTGCTCTCTCTGTATACCTCTATGAGTCAACGTATCACGTAAAAACAACAAAGCACGAAATGCGAGCAAAGTATATCCCACGAGGCTAAATAATGGAATGCTATGCGACGAGCAGCTATTTATACCGAGAACGAAGATGACGAAATTCGGAAATTATCGGTGAAACAGCATTGAAAACGAATACGGTCCTTGCGCCACTCATATGCAAGTACAGACTTGTTAGCGTCGGCAGGAAACGACACATTAACCTTCATTGAGCTTCGTGCGGAGTTCACGTTCGTTCATATTGGTTCGCGAAGTCCGCTTTCGGAAATCTTGCTACTAGTTGTCAATTTTATTTAGCATTAAAATGGACTAAGCATATGTGAGTTTTACTGAATTTCAAAGGAATGTAGACAAAAAATTTGTGGTAACTTTTTAGGGTATATTGTTCGATGTTGAACTTCATTGCAGAATATTTACATTACTGCAAAAGTGCGAAAGGTAGCGCGAACATTGGACTTGCTAGGCAAGTTTATATCTAGCAATCAAATCCATCATATTAAAGTTGAAAGGGAGTTTTGCTGGAATAACTTTATTTCAAATTTGTGAAACAAAAAAATGCAGACAAAAAATTTGAAACAAAACAAAAAAAAATCTAATCTCATGTAACCACATTCACAGACCAGATTGAAAGGGGGTGGGAAAACTAGTAGCAGATATAAACTTACATTGTCTACACGGTCACAGAATAATTCTGCACCTTAATAAAGTTGTATATGTATATGTAGTCCCCTCATGAGACACAAGTAATCAAAAGAAGATTTTTTTTCTGTCAAAAAGGAAAAAAAACTGGATCAAGCTTAGCACTTGCAAATCCATGTACTTTTAGACAGCATTTGTTTGCTATGAAAAGTTGTACTCCCACCAGTCTTTATCATATCCTTCGTAAACGTGCTCGGTCAATACTTTGCGTCTACTATCGCAGTACCTAAATAGAAAGGGATTATGAAGTTTCTCCGATTTCCTGGCGTGAGGCCAATCTTACCGGTACTTATCCTGAACTTTTTGCTTAATGTCGACCAAGTTCTCTTGCGTGATGTCACGTTCAAGATACTCCGATAACAATTCAGTGGCGGACTCCAGGTCACGCTGATTATCCTAGGAAACATAATCAAAAATCAGAATTAACTCTTAAGAGATTATTGTTTATCCATTACTTCAAAGATAACCGACTGATTGTTCTTTTTCAAATAGTAGGCGAATACGTAGGTGTACATTAGCGTTTGCCTGCACTGGCACAAAATATCGACCGCTTTCTTCAGAAACTGAACCTATTTAAGCAAAATATATCAAATAACTAAATAAAAAAATGATAGCGGATAAGAATCTGTTAAGTTTAAATATGTTATATACCTCTATCCACGACATATTGTGCTGCTGCATCTCTTCCATTTTTTCCTTGACCGCCGCATACAGTTTATGTTCGAAGCGCAAAGACTGCATGTGGTTCATGTAGCGATTGCAATAGAAAAGGTAACGTTGAAGGGCTGAACGCGATCGTTCTTGCGCATCACGCGCCGCTTTGGCTTCATCTTCATCGTATCGGTTACAATTATACCACGACGTACCATGGGGTTCCCAGGGTCCAAGACACACCCAACAAAACTCGGTTTTGCAGTGAGAGTTTTTGCAAATCATGTGATTACAACCGCCGTCTTTTTCAATGGTGGCGTTACACTTGGGACATTCCTTCAAAAATCGAGCAAAAAATAGGCAACAGATAGAGAAATGCGAAAAAATGACTGACATATTGAGGCATTTTTCCTCACCTTGGTATTGGCTGCAATCCAATTCGATGTTTCCGAGTCATCATCACATTTCTTTATCCACAACCTTAGCAACTGGCATCGTACAGGGTCGTGCCAATTTTCACCGCATGAGAAACAGAACGTATGATTACAGCGGCACGTCACCGGCCGAGATTCGACGTAGGTAACTTTGATTGCATTGTTACAATCCGGAGAAGGGCACCAGCGTAGCAACCGATTACACTAGAAGAAAAACACACATAATTCACACAAAAAAAATGCAACACTAAAGTAAATATAAAATAAATACTTATAATAACACAACACTGGAATAACTTACACACTAAATAAATAAGAAAAAACGGAAAAGCGTAGGGACTTTTCTTTTAATTAGATTTGCGGACTACGAATATGGTGTGAGGTACGATTCTGAGGTAAAACTCACTTCAACGAACGAATTGGTGATGAGATGCTGGTACTTCAGTCGCACTTTGGGATCCGTTACTAGTCGCATTACCGATGCGTCGTCTACCAAGATCTGACAGTCGTGAGCTGCACATGCAATGGTCTGACCAACGCCTTCCGTCATGACTTTGGTTGTTAAGTACTCGGCCCAACAATTTGTACAAAACCTATGTCCACACTCCAAGCCGGAAAACATCTACGGCAATATAATGTTACACACGGTGACTTAAGATCTTGATGTTTTCAAGTGAAAGTTATTTACACTAGAAGGAAGAACAGCGAGACAAATTTCACATTCTTCAGTCATGAGTCCAGGTCGTTTGGTATCGCGCTAGAAAATTACGTTAATTAATATTTACAGTTAAAAAAGAAAATAATTTTTACTTTGGTGGACTTGTTTGTCACAGGTTTCCGGAAGGGGTTCACAACATGAGCTTCCGCAAATAGTTTTTCCTGATCCCCATCATAGTACCGTTCCATCAGCTTTTCTTTGTCCCATCGGAAATGGTTCAGGAGTATGCGGGTCGTTGTTGCGGGCATCTAATCGGAAAGCCAAGTTACAGCTACGTTATGAAACTTTCCTTTTTTTATGGGAATAAACTTGTTTGTTGTTTCCACCTACCTCAACTACGGTATTGACATCTTTGATACAGTCAATCATATGTTGGACGATCTGTTCTGTAGAAAGGACTTCGTAGGGATATTCTTCAACGTCGTGCCGTTCTCTTGAATGACTGGGTTCTTCTTCCATAGGAAACTCAACATCGTCTCCGCTCGACTCGTTACCAGAGTCGATGTCATCGTAACCTATGTCTTCGTCGGAATCCATTGTGCTTTACTATTTCTAAAGAAAAAATACTTGGTAATTAAAATTTTTGAAATAAACTACACCTAAATCACCCTAAACTACTAACCTAGCTATTGTTTTTAAACTGACATACTAGAAAAATGCACACAAAAAGACCAACTAAGGACGAAACTAAGAACGATCACAAAGTGA
This sequence comes from Triops longicaudatus, assembly GCA_022885665.1. Taxonomy (NCBI): domain Eukaryota; kingdom Metazoa; phylum Arthropoda; class Branchiopoda; order Notostraca; family Triopsidae; genus Triops; species Triops longicaudatus. The sequence continues at coordinate 14,201 of JAGQDJ010000190.1, forward strand.
AAAGCTAACCTCTCACCAAACATGACTTAGCAGAATCGTTTCAATTAATGAATGACTGTTCTTCCACAAATAGTGCAAACCACACGTACCTATCGGTAGAAAAATAAAAGCAAGGAGTCGCTCAGCTGCTTTTTCAGGAAGCAATTATTGCGTAAAAGTGACCGAAAAACTTGACGTGTCCTTCCAAAAGCGATACTAACACTCTGAACGTCGATTGGCGGAAAGCGAACTATGACTTGCAGCGATGGAGCCCATTTCCAAGGAAACAGTGTACTAGCTCTCTTTGAATGGAAATTATACACCTATTTCGCGTAATTTGCCTATAAGTATGAATAAAATGACAATACCATACGTCTGTATCGCTACTGTATTGTTATTGTCGCTCCCTTTTGGCTTAACCACGTCCGATTCCACTCCAAGAAACGGTGGAACCACAGGTAAATCAATTGCAAACTTCAAGCGCGGAGTTCAAATAACAAACATGGAAAGTAACGATAAATTTTGTTAACGTTTATAGCTTTGATGTGCGACATTTAATTTTATATGACGCGTACTAGACGTTAAGCCCGTTATACGCGTCCAACTCGGGGCTAGAACGCGTTATGTTCATAGCTATTTTGAGTTTAAACTTAGCAAAATCAGCATAGCAGATTAAGGCTAAGTTACAACTGCATTTAATGGCATTCAAGTGACATGTCATTTATACGGTTTGTTTTCACAGATAACCTAGGTTAAAGCCTTTGTGGAACGTAACGTACTGTAGTCGAGGATGAGCAAGGTTCGCAGTCTACATATAAAGAATTTGTTTTGTAGCAATTTTCCCGCAAAACCCCTCATATCATGAAATAAATTGCTATTATCCCTGAAAAAGTCTTAGTTGGTGTTTCCCAAGGTTCATTTAAAGCACGTGTATTTTTTGAGAAACCTAATCCCGTACTTTTTACATAGTTACAACATTGGAGTTAAAAGAAGCACAAGAATGCTCAAATTACACGTGTTCCTTGCCTCTACCGACGACGCGCAGGAGTGGCTCAAAGCCACCAAGACCCAAAGATCTCAGCCAAGACTGCTTGTCTGACGTGGAATGTTCCGAATTACCTGCCTATTGCTTGATATGCGACTACAACATTTCTTGCATCTATGGTGCCGTTGAAACACTATCTTGCAAGCCGAATCGTGAAGCCACCAAATGCCGAGGAGCCAAATTCTTCAATCGAAAAATGGTCTGCCAATATTGCTACCAAATGCCAGAGGAAAACTATGTTTGCTCCGGAATGGCTGGCTGTAACGCACGAACGGCACCCAGGCAGTATTACAGGTAATTTCACTTCATTCGTTGCAGATTGGATGGCTTTACCCATTTTGATTGAATTTTTACAGAGCCAATTGCACCACGAATAGTCATGTGCATTGTTTGGGTGAGCGGCAATTTTCCAAAAATTTGCCTTGTAACTGGACTTCTGGTTTTAAATGGAGCACAGCGCTTATATTGAGCATAACGCTTGGTGGCTTCGGTGCAGACAGGTATTATACATTTATATTCAGAGTAACGTACCATTTTTGTTAACTTCATGATACAACTTTGTGTTAAACAGGTTTTATCTGGGGCATTGGCAAGAAGGCATCGGAAAGCTTTTCAGTTTTGGTGGATTAGGTGTATGGACGTTGATCGATGTTGTTTTGATCGCTATAGGCTACCTTGGTCCAGCCGATGGGTCGCTATACGTTTAATTTCGACGTGAGAAGGAAACGCAGTTTGTGAGAAAAACTGATGTACACTGTATATATGTTCTCTTTCAATAAAAGAACTATAAGACTGTATTGGTTTTCGCAACTAGAGGAGTTAGCATTGATGGGAGCAAAACTTTCTAATTTGACAAAACTACGAGGCCTAGCTTGTGATTTTCTTGACAAAATTTTTCAACTTGTCTTCATCCAACACGCCGACAAACATGTCCTGGACTTGTCCATTTTTTAAGCCGAGTACTGAGGGAACTGCTGAGACGTCGTATTCTTCAGCGAGTTCAGGGACATCGTCAATGTCGACCTTGGCCAAATGGATCTTGCTCTCCGCGACGACGCTTTCTAGTCTGGGTCCAAGGATTTTACACGGACCACACCATCTATAAAAAATGCACACAAGTTAACAGTTATTGATAAATAGCTTGTTCTTTAATTTTAAACTTAACGAGAATTATTTACAAAAACTCGTGTAAAAAGCAAAGTTTGGCTTACTTGGCATGAAAGTCAACTAGCACAGGGATTTGGGACTTAAGCACTCGTTTTTCAAAATCTTCCTTATCTTGAATGTTAAAAGAATCTAAACGCGACGCCGTAAGACTTAACTTACGAACATTTTGACCGGAACTCAACCTAATTAACCTGGACAACAACATTGCTGCTTGACTCAATCGCCTTGATAGCTCCCATATGGCACTATTTATGTTACTTTACGATAAAGCCTTCAGAGGGCGTACCTTTGCTGAGTAAGTATAAATTTATACTCCTAGGGGTGTTACACAAGGTTGAAGCATACAAGCGGAGCCTAGGGGGTGGGGCATGGAGTTCTGACGTCGCTTGCTCCTTTGCCTTTTCCCGATTTCCGGTTAGGTATTATTGGTACAATAAGACCATGTATTCTTCTTGTGGCTAAACGAAAAATTTTACTTTTTTTAGCAGAAAGTTAACCGTGTTGAGAAATATTGCTTTACAAATATGTCCGCCGGATTCTGTAAAAAACATGCCTTATTGCGCACGTTTCTAGCGCATTTCTTATACAACTTTTCCCACCGCAGACATTGAAACTGCTTCTGAAAGATGCTAAGCCATTGATGCTCCGATCGTTAAAATTGTACGCAGGAAAAACAACGTTCTCAATATGTTTTATGGCCAAGAGCGGTTTGTCGTTGATGGATCGTGTGACGTCGCAAGCCCGTAGCAAACACCCGCTTATACGTAAGTCCACAAGGATCTCGTTCAAAGGGCTAGTAAGCTCCACCTCCAAACATTTGGGAACACTCACTGCTAACGTGTTTCGAGGTCAGAAGTGAACGTTCGGGGAATGAATTGGAGAAACTAAATCAAAATTTACTTGACTGTGATGACTGAAAGCTCATATAATTCTCTAAAGTGTATTACTTACTCTAAAATAACTTCTCTTTTAGTAAAAATTTTTTTGTCTAGAGAAACCTCGTCTCACTACGCAGAGGCTCCGCACACGCTCAACGATCCGAACGACTTCAAGAGGTAGCTTTAACATTTAAATTGTCACAAGTCGGAGAATATTACATACATGTACAGCTAAAATTTCCTGTTGAAAGCTTAATAGGTTGTGAGAATCCTGAAAGACATAGCAACATTATTAGCACAATTGAAGATCAAAACGAACGACAAACCATGTATCCAGTATGGGCCCACATCTCTTCCGAAATCTTAGTCCATATTTTAAGTTTTTTGCCTCGTAATGAGCAGTTAACAGCCATGTTGGTCTGCAAGCACTGGCGAGCCAGTTTTTATCACCTTAAATGCTGGCAAACGACTACATTGGGTATCTGGCCCCTCGATACCGAAACGGCCTTCCAGGAGAAATTGGAATACCACGGACGTTGCCTTAGTCGTATTCGTAACTTGACTTTTAACTTTGCTGCCGATAATCGTCATTGTGTCCGGGCATTAACAAGCCTCTTGTACAAAGCATCAAATGGCCGTTTGCTAGCGCTCAAGTTTCGCCAGCTTTTATGGAAAACACCCGATTTTGATAGTCATCCCGAATGGGAAAAAGTTGCTCTCGATTTTATTACCGCCTTATCCCAAGTTTGTCAACAAAATCCCCGCTTACAAGAACTGGATTTTGGTTCCTGGAATATGTTGTCGAAAGTCATAAATCGTAACTCAAAAGCGACGTCGTTTTTCTACAAATTTGTAACACTGGTACCCGAAATGCGTCATTTACAGTTGTTAAATGTTGCAGCTGATGCTGAACATGCCATTCCACGCAGTTCATCGGGAAATCCTTTTTTAACTTTCAGATACGTAAAGGTAAACTGTTATTTTTTTTTTAATGGGAACGTTATACCCTGATTTTTTTTAATAGTATCTCTCCTGGTATTTTATTTTTCTTGTTATATTTTTTAAACAAATATTTTGAAATTAAGCTGCCTTTCGCCATTTTCAGTTATTAGCCTTGAATGCATTGGATCTTACTTCCGAGTTCTTCGAGGTTTTTTGTACCGTCGAATCATCCATACGCCTTTTAGTGATTGCGTTTTCGCCCAAAACGGAGTTAAAAAGCCAGTTGCTTTCTTGGAGCGATCCCGAACTTTGGCAAAATTCGTGGCGCCGGTTTTATGAACAAAAGTAGGGCGCGTACAAATTTAATTTTATAATATATTGAAATAGTATACACTTTTTTCTTTCTTTTTCAGACCGGATTGCAGTATTGCACTTGTGATATACAACTCGCCGGTATTGAATGAAGAATTGTTTAGTGCGTTCTGTTGTTCGTGGATGCGTGTTAATAAACTTGCGTTTCTTAACATTAAAGAGGTATATAGTAATTTTTATTGAGTCCTTTGAGTGTGATTGCATTTCGTATAGGGCGTTGGAGAGGAAAGTTTGCGATGTTTCGCCATGTGGGGTCGGTCGCTCCGTACGGTCATTATGGCTTCCACTGATGCCAAAGCGAAGCATTACCTCATGAGTGATATTGCCTTTCAGGGAAGTTTCCACAGTCTAATTGGATGTGCCTGGTATTGCAAATGTTTACGATCGTTGGTAGTTTATGGTACATTAAAACTTCCTTTCGTCATGATGTCGAGAAACTTGACGTTTTTATCGTTTTATTAGGCTACAAGGAATGTGCCGACAACCTGGTCGGAATTGCCCGGTTAGCTGGACCACGTTTGGAAAAATTTTGGATCAGTCGCAGCAGTATCCGTAAAGCGACGCAGTTCCCTTGTTATGTTCAAGTAATCGTTGGATCTTCTAAGGAAAGATCTTTTACTAAAACAAAAATGAGTTCAGGAAGTGAGCAAAGCCTTAAATCGCCCGTGGAAACCAAGCAATGAACGTTCTGCCAAATGGGAAATGTTCAGGAAACCGCCAGATGACTTGCCAGGAATGATGGTCGGACATTTTATGGACGAAGACTCCAATGTGATAGCTGGACATCAAATGTGATACTTGAATATGAGCCTGTTTCAACCGTTGTAATTGTTAAATTCGTTAGCGACAATGATACGGCCACTGAGTTTATTTTTATATTCGGACAATACAGCGCCCGCGACCGTTTCTGATTGGGACGAAATAAAGTTCAGTAGAATAAAACGAGAATTACAACGAATTTTATTGTGGGGTAAATAAGCGGCGAAGCGTGTGAGTTAATTTAAACGTTCATTAGTTCGATTTTTCCTTTAAAAATCTTAGTTGCGTCGACAACCACCACGGCTTCCGTTTCCGAGTCCCATTTTTCCTTCTTGAAGTCCACGGAAAGGCTCTTTCTTCTCTGTCTCTTCTTTGCTTTCAGTTTCCTGAAAAATGTTTAGTACAGAATTGGCTCACTTTCTCGCGAAAGTATTTACCAGATTTACCAAAGTATCCCGGATGGGTAATTCTTCGGATTTTTGCTGTTCCATCACAGGTTCGGTAATTTGTTCTTCGCTGTTGTCCATGATGTATTAAGGGGAACTTGGGCTATCTAGAAGCTAAAAGATGAGTAACCGTTTTACTTGAAGACTGTGTCGTTTTCTGCACTTCGGAGGTCCATTTATAGTCGAATGCGAACAATAGGATTGGCGCAATCAATGATAAATTGACTGTATCCATGGCAAAGGCGACAACACAGATCCCTCCCAAAGTTTCTTAACGAAACATTTGTTTTGTATGCTCATCTAATATTGAGGATATAATTCGTGCAGGCTATCACGCTCCGAGCTGGACAGTTTACGAACTACTTTCTAATTAATGGCTCATTCATAAATTCATATTGGTCATTGCGCTGAATTAGTCTTAATAGGCCTAATAACTTGACCCAACAGTTTAGAGTTGTGAAAGCCCTGACGCCATCTGTAATATTAAAAAAAAAATATTATTCAGCTCCCTTAGACTTTCTTGATGCCCCTCACAACCGGCGCCAAGTGGGCACGCCGCCCTCTCAAACCATCCTTTGAATGTGTTGTGCATTTCGTTGCTAAGGTGACTTGATCTTTCTTCATAATTTTGGTTCAGCATACGAGAAAAGACCACCTAGCCGTGCGACTACCAACGAACGCGACATAAATGCTTTATTTCTTGCAGTGCTTATGATGCTTGCCCAGCTAACGAGCTACGTTTCTTGTCGATATGTGTGTTAATTTTCTTGATCCTGAACCAGAAGATTAATTGGAATAATACAGGTAGATTCAGTGCTGGATTTCTAAAAATTCTGCATTAGACATTAAAATAGCAACGCGTTCTGCATGCGACTCCAGGTGATCGTCGTTTAGTCGAAGGACAAATATCGCGTAAGAATAGACCAGCATTTGTTTTCTCGACTGTGCGAAAGCGAAATCCGCGAAAGTAGAAACCGTGCAAAAGGAAACTCTCATGTAAATTTTTTGTATAACGCGCGCATATTTGCACGCACATGCGCAGATATATATCATGTGACATTGGTAACAGAATGTTGTGGTACGCGTATCTCTTCCGGTGATTAGATTAGAACTCCTTTATCATATCAGCTCATTTATTTATACTTATAGTATTTAGCATGTGTTATAGCTCCTGGGTATGACTCGCATTTGTTTGACAGCGATACGAACTGCAATCACTGTAAATCATGCTAACGAAGGAGTACAGGATTCCGATGCCATTGAGTGTAGAAGAGGTAACGAAAAAATAATTGTAGAAAGTGTCTTTGTGAGCATTATAAGAAGTTTTCGTAATATCTTTTCTTCTAGTACAAAATTGGCCAGTTGTATATGATTGCCAAACACAGTCACGAGCAATCAGATGATGGAGAAGGGGTCGAGGTGATTCAGAACGTTCCCATTGATGATCCCGAATACGGTTCAGGACAGTTCACTCAGAAACGGATCCATCTTTCAAGGTAAACGGGTTTTTCTTATAGACAACTCAATGACGTATTTGTTTGTATTTTTCTGTAGTCGCTTACCGTCGTGGATACGATCCTTGATACCAAAGTTATTTTATATTACGGAGAAAGCCTGGAATTATTATCCTTTTACAATTACAGGTAATTAAACATTTGCTAAAAAAAATTAAAAATAGAGCTAACTTCATCTAATTTTGCGTCTCTTCTTTAGAGTATACCGTGAGTAAATCAACTTTTGCGTTCGAATCTTTCACAAACATTCATTATTTTTCACTGATGTCTTAGTGTTCCTTTATGCCCAAGTTTTCTATACATATCAAGACGCGTTACGAGGACAATGCTGGGACATCCGACAACGTAATACAGACTAATTTTCTCTCACATGGAAAAGAAAAGCAATCTCGTGTTTCTTGTTCCTTGTATAGTGTTTGAAGCTATCAACTGAAGAATTGGAATCGCGAGCTGTCGACGTGGTTGACATTGTCTTGGACGAAGTATCCGCCAAGCACTACAAACCTGAAGAGGTTTGAACCCGTTTCGTGCACAATAGAGCATTAAGTAGGTCCTCTTGTAGGATTTGCGGCACTTCACGTCAGAGAAGACGGTGCGTGGTCCTTTTGACGAAGACTGGATTGCGAAAGCCCGTCCTGTAATGTGTTCGTACAAACTCGTTTCTGTGGCCTTTGACGTTTGGGGCTTGCAAAGTCGGGTAGAAGACTACGCTCATAAGGTATTTTCAAGTACAGTTAAAGAGTTGTGTGAGTTTTAAAACTTTTCGCTGCTACTTTTCGTTTGATTAAGGAGACTAAAGAACTGCACGAGTTAAAGAACGAAAAATGCCATAAAGTGTTCAAGAATTTTAATTTGTAGCGAAAGAAAATAGAACAGAATATAATTAATAGGTTATTATGCAATTAGATACCAAGGGCTTCTGGTAACTATCGAAAGAGATTGCAGGGAGTAACTAAAATAATTAAGCTGAAATGAATCATGCAAAATATTAATTATAATTTCTTCTAGGTTATCCGTGAGGTTTTGCTTGTCGGGCATCGACAGGCTGTCGCTTGGATGGACCAGTGGTTCGAAATGGATGAGGCAGCTGTGCGTGATTATGAAAAAAGAATGCAACAAGCTACTAACGATAAGCTCCACTTGCATTCCGATGACACTCAAGACAGTACCAGGAGCGCAAGTCCGTCATTGTCGCCTTTACCTTCGCCCAAAACGCCTATTGAAGGGAAAAGCCAGAAGAGTTGGTTCTCTTGGTCCTAACTTGCTATTAAGCTTTTATTGTTATGATCTTTATTATAAAAATTAACAGACATGTGTGTATTGTCGAGTTTTATGCTGTGAAATGTTGATTTTTTAGACTGTTAGACACAGTTTTTCGTTGAGAATTGTTGTTTAATTTTTCCCTTAAAAGTCAAGTTCCAAAGACGTTTGGCGAACAAAGCACCCACTCATGGTTGTGATTCCACACTGAAGAAAAAAGTATTCATGATTTGTACAGTACAGTGTTTGTGAGAGTTGCAATGTGCGGTTGTAGTCATGTTAAAACCATTGTTACTGCTAACCAAGTTTGGTACTTTTGTCCAGGTGTTTGTCTTGTTATCTACTTAGAATTTTATGAGTATTGCTAAAAAGGGATGGTGACGACTGTTAACCACAAAAAGTCAACAATGAGTGTTTCCTGCATACAAGTTGGTCTCTTCGATATTTTTTTTTTTGTTGGTTGTCTGCAATACAGTTAAGCCCGGATTATATCAATTGCGTATTTTCAGAGGGAATTAAGAACGGGCGCTATTAAAGTACTTAAGTACTCAAGCATGTAACACACGAGGGGTACTACTAGTCCGTCCATGTGATGTTACGCGATCCGTTGCTATAGTAACATTTCGTGGTCTTGGTCGTCTCGTTGACCAATTTTTGTTTGGTGTCTCAGCGTAGTTTCCGCATCGTTTTGAAAGTGAGCCGACTATAGACACAATTGAAAGGAAATATGTGAAAAAAACTCTCACACGTTCAGCTTATCTCGTATGCGTTCATCAGTTGTGACGTTGTCGAACTTGTGTACCAATATTTTTAGGACTAGATACTAGTTAAAGAACGCCGCCTAAGTGTTAGTCGTGTGATTATTCGTGTTTTCTCTCTCCCTAGACTGCCCAATGTAAGACAAGCTGAACCACGCCTATACTTTTTTTCGCCTCTAAATGCCTTTGATGCTCCGTTTCCCTATCGCAAAGCTCCGCTTCACTCCAGTGTTCAACAGCCCTTTCGTCTGAGTTGTTGGCTGTTCTTCGCTCGTGGCTCATATGTCGTGAGTTTTGTGCCCTGCGACCGCGTTTCAGCGCGCACTGTCTCGACAACCAAGTTCGCCTTAAAAGTCGGCACTCTTTTCGTTTAATCAAGAATTTTCGCTGTTTTAAACTCAGGATTTTATGCTAATGAGATGAGTGTGAGTGAGTGAAAGTAAATTACGCTCTTGACCTAGTTCTCGTGTGGCCGTGCTACTTGACGTCCAAAAATCGTTTAACGTAAGGTGTGTTATCGTATCGTCACAAGCTTTCGTGGTCCTTTTTTCCCCAATAAAAAAGCTAACGCGTTGGATTACAATACTTGAGTCCCTGAAGTGTTGATCGAAATGGTCTACGTTGCTTTTGCCACATTAGAAAGTGCCTCGTAACGAAGTACCGTTGGATATGGCAGCACTAATAAGGTAACGGAGTCTGGAAATGAATTACACTCGCGTTCTGTTATTTAACCTTTGATACGGGATTTTCATCCCGTATCAACGTATGCCAGGATATAGGCAGTAAGCTTAATCAAACGTTAACCAGTCAATGTGAACTAGCTCCATATGCCACATCTCACGAATTAAAGCATTCTAAATCACAAATAGAATTATTCCAAACAAATTAGTAATACGAATCCTTTTTGTTCGCTACAGACGTTCGTAGTGATTGTTACAGCGTAGAATATTTTGCAATACATACAAATCCAACCTTGACACGTAATATTGTATTACTGCCATAGGACACTGGTGTATTGTTTTTCCGTCGCTACCATTGTTGCCGAATCGACAGAATGTCCGACAACTTGTTCGTGTGACAGTTCCTCTTGGACATGCAGTGGTTTGCTTTCGCTGCAAGATTTGACAGCTACTTCGCATCCGGAAGTAAGTCTAAATCTCGCGCAGCTGTGCACATATTTGTAAGACTTTTTTTAATTGCAGGTCGAAGTTTTGCATGTGAGCCAAAGCCACTTCGTTGTCGCGGAGTTGGACGTGTTACGGAAGTTTCCCAATTTGCAAAACTTGTCGTTAGTGGAGAATAAATTGTGGCGGCACGCGTCCAAGCCGTTTCCTCCACTGCCCTCCTTGTTATTCCTAAACTTGTCACATAACGCGTTAGCTACCTTGGACGTAGACACCTATGTTTATGGGCAAGGTGATGTCAACCTCGCAAAAGAAGTGGGACGCCGGCAAAGAAAGAAGTATGTCGGGACGACAACTCGAAATAAGTTGCCAAAGGGGACAGAACCGCCATCAGCATCCCTGCTCGTCACATCCGACAAAAGTAGGGAACGTCTTCTAACGAATGTAGGCCAGATTGTGGAACTTCATATCACGCATAATAATTTATCTACGTTAAGTCACGACGACTTTGCGCCTTGCTCACAACTAGCTACGCTGGATCTTTCTGGTAAGTTTCAAGAAGACAAGATTTTTTCCTTTTGTTTTTCTGTGTGTGTATATTCAAGAAGGCTTGGATCCTTTATGTTCGTTAGTAACAGTTGTTGTCATGCCAGAGTTCTATTTAATTAGGCTCCGGTCTTTTATTTCTCTTGGTCCATCTTTCCTTGTCATGATAAACATGCCGTTACCCCTAAACTATCATCACTTTCTGGGGTTAAAATATTATTTAAAAAACACCGACCTCATGGGGTAGCACAGCAATTATTTTTTTTTCTTTGTAAGCTGATGGGGACTTATTTTTAGGAAACCCTTGGGAGTGTGACTCGCGTATGCATTGGTTGGTAGAATTTCAAGTCACGTTGTTAAACGAGGGAGACGCTGTGTGCCATGTGAAAACGGCGTTGCGCAATTTCCCGATAACGAAAGTCCTGCCGCTGCAAAAACGGTTAAGAGAGCAGTGTCCGAAGTCTTGTAGATGCGAGTTGCTCAAAATTCCCCGCATTGCTACGGAAGATCGATATCCGACTGCTTTAGTAAATTGCAGTGGTCGCGGTCTCCGTGAAATGCCTAATGTTATGCCAATCAATATGTCGTTGACCTTGGATATCAGCCACAACCAAGTAATATCCATAAACACATGACGAATGAGTTACCCTTCTAATACACATCCCTAACCTGTTTATTGGAAACAGATTGTCAGCTTGGGGCCCCTCGTCACGAAAAGCGAAGTGTACGCTCATGTCCCAATCGTCTATGCCGATTTTAATCGAATCGAATCTATTGCGGTGTTGGAAGGCTCCACATGGATCCAAACTTTCAGTTTACTAAGCATTCAGGGAAATAGCTTGACACAAGTAAATTAATCTCAGCAGCTTCCTCCATAGTTCCACTTTAGTTAAACTGCTCCTGCGTTAGTTACCCACCCAAGCTCTCGACGTCGCATTCCAGCAAAATCGTAACGGAATACGGATGTATTTGGGCAAAAATCCCTGGCTATGTGATTGCGACAGCACAACGAACTTGCAAGTACGCTTGTCTCTAGGCTGTACTATGTTCACGCAACGAGATTTACCCTATAGCTTACCGTTCGGATTAACCTTGGTTTTACCTCGTTCACACAGCTTCTCTAACTGGGATAAATGGAGAATACAAATGTATAATGCCGTCTAAGGTAAGGGTAAGTCGCGTAGTGTGAACATGGTACACGGCCACGTCACGTTATGTAAGCGTATAAGTTCGTTTAAGTGCGTTCTGTAATGTATGTTCGGTATTTATGCAGTGGTTCATTGCTAAGTATCCTCAGTTTATCTTCGACATCGGGAACGTTCGCTGCGCTGAAAAGCCGGGTGACGAAAACTCGTTACAAAAAGTAATGACACCAGCTTGTTACGGCAAACATAGTTTAATTCTATTTCCTATAACAGGTCAATTCGGTACCACGGCAAACTGTGTGTCCTGAGACCAAAGACAGCGAGTTGAGCTATTTTGACATCCTGAACATAACCTTGGCATTATTAACAATGGGAGTCATTACCAAACTCGTCTATGATTACTGGTCGTTCAAGAAAACCGGGAGATTGCCTTGGATTGTGGCAAAGATGCCTTGACCCTTATGGCTTAGATGGTGAGGTATAAATGAAAGCGGAGCAAAGGCAAAAAAAGGCCTGTGCAGCCACACAAAAGCGTATATGCTCCATCCCACAAAGCCTATGGTTTATTTGTCGAGGTCAGCAGTGGCCTTACGCAATCCTTGATTGCAAAGTAGTCACGTCCTGACGCAATGCACTCGTGGCACTCTCCCGCTACAGACAACGAAAGAATAATCAATGGTACATTCGAAGAAAAGATAAGCACTCCCTTAAAAGCTTGTTCGTCCATCTTACCGCTGCTTTCTCTCGGTCAATCCTAGCATTAACAGCCGTGGTGGTGCTTTGCAGATCCGTGCGTAGTTTCCCCACATCATTACGTAGAGTATCGACATCTCGCTGAACGCTTGCCTTGGAAAACCCGTTGTGTCAATATTTCTCACCAAGAAAGAGAAATAACGAGCTTCTAAAAGTGCGCTTACCACGGAACTGGAGTCGTTGAGAGCAGTCATTTGACGACGAAGCCGTTCTTGCGAAAACTCCACCGCTTCGATACGCGGCAACAATGTTGGATCCGTTTGGGCCACGGGGACAGTGGCAGCCTTCGCCTGATTTGGAATGCCAAAGATAGGATTTATCGTTTACGACCTGGATATGCTAAAGAAAAACCTGCAGGTCTCGGATCTCCTTGCCATGTTTGGTAACCTGGGTCTCCAAGCTATCAATCTCGTGCTGTAAATCTGCGATTTTGATGGTCAAATGCTCACGCAACTCGTCAAATTTGGACCTCAACTCAGGGTCGGTCTGTGTAGCAATGTGAAAGAGATAGTGCCTTTCCTTATTTCGAGAGAAATTACGCATTTACTTTGGGAGCCGGTAAGGGCGGGGCAATTGGTGCTGCGGGCTTATTTCGACCCCCTTCAGGACCAAGCTCAACTTGAAGCGTGGCCATCGCTAATCGCAATCTGTCAGCTAGCTCATCTACCGACTTTTTCAGGGCCTATTGCAAAATAGAAATTAGGCTTAAAAAATTCTTTAAAAAATAAAATTAAGAAATAAAAAAATACAGCGTCTCCTTTCTGGCGTGCTGTGATTTCATCCGAAACGTGCTGCTCTGTTGTCACGCGATGGTCATTCTGCATCTTCACCAAAGCGTCAAGAGATCTTTGAAGCTCTTGTATCCGACTCTGAAGTTCCTCGCGATCGTGCTAACATTGTATTGTTATGTATTGTCTGTAATTGCGAAAAAGATTTTTTTTTGTAATATAAATCAATGAAAAATACTTCTTGCAATCTTTTCACTGCCAACACGCTTTCTTCCGTCCGCATTTTTTGTTGATCGATTCGGTGATTGAGGTTTTGTACGAGTTCTTCTTCAACTTCTTGTTTAAGTTGCTTGATGTCGGTATTGATCTTTTTCTCCAGGCTATTAACTTTGTCAATAAAATCCTCTCGAATTTGCGATTCCCTAAAAGAACATGGTTCTCTTTATCGATGAGCGAAATGATATCTTTTGAAAATGCGTCATTTATTTTTGCAAATAATCATGCAACCTAATCTCTTTGGTAAAACACGATATTTTTTTACTGCATAAAATGAGAAACCTAATCTAGCAAGTAAGGTGGAAAATTAAAAGTTTTAAATACAATTGTGTATGTTTTTTTTTTTATGGAAATGAATCAACAAAAATCCGAAAATAAATTTAGTCGTTAACAGTGATCCTCACATGATCTCGAAGAAACTATTACCTCGAATCAATAATTTTGTTAAAATCAGAGGTAAGGTCATTTAGTTGTTGTAGTAGTCGCTGTTTTTCGTTGTCCGTCATATTGGCCAGCTCGCGGAGTCGCTGTTCAGCTGCTCGCAATTCTTCGTCACGCCGTCGACGACTTTCCATTAGTTCACTGCCAACTTCGCTCAGCCTGAAATCATTAAAAAATGGACTCGTCTGTTAGGAGGGCTTTGTTGGTTCAATCGTTCAACTAACTCTATGATTAACAGGGCACACTTCCTAGGTAAGATAATTTTATTATAATTTTGACATAATGAAGGCTCGACAAGCTAATTAAGTGAAAGTTTCACCGATGGCAGGTGAGGGAACAAAAATTCGCTCTCTCTTGTTTACCTTTGAATTACTGCACGCTCGGCTTCGATACGAGCAGCAGTTTCGCTCTTAATTCTCCCTTGCATTTCAAAGACCTCTTGTTGCAACATGACCACCCTTGGTGAGTAAATGAATTCTTAATTGAATCGAAAGTCTGTACTGGTTATTGTAATGTATACTTGTCTTCCAGTGTCCGCTTCGCAATTTCTGATTGTGGAGGTGGCGTGGCTGCGGAACCCTTCGCAAACCCACCCATAGTAGAAAGATTAGATTGTTAATTAAGACAAATAATGTGATGTACTTTGGCAAAGGCGTCGACATAGCGCGCTTCTAGTCGTTGCGATGTGGAAACCTCTCGGACTTCGTGTTGCACTCCGTCGATACGATTTTGAAGTTCGCGTATTTCACGGGCCAAATTACCCAACATGCGTTCATTGCTTTCTCGACCCTGTGCTGCTTGAGTAATTTCCATTTTCAGCTCTTGGAGTCTGCGAAACATAAAAATACGATGAAGTCTTATCAATCATGTGTTTTTAGTCAAGTCACTTTGCAATTTGTTGATCCTTTCGATTGTTGTTATCAGCTTGACTCGACGTGACAGCGCGTTCTACGTTCTGAGCATGGCTAACGAGCTGTGAAAGCTGAGTTTGGCTTTCTTTGACCGAACTTTCCAATCTGCGGAGCCGATCTTCTAAGCTCTGGTTGGTGGTTTGTAAACCTCGCAAGCTCGTGGTGAGCTGAACTATATGTCCACGAGCTTCCTGGATTTCAACGTCATGTTTCTTAACAGTCACCTATTAGATACGGACTTGTAAAAATTCGCTTATTCATGACAAGCGTAAGGTTTTCAACTTTTTTTTTTTTTTTTTTTTTTTTTTTTTACTTTATATTCCTGCTGCAACCTCAGCAATTCGTCAAGGAGGGAACGTTGACTTTGTTCGGCAGATACAGCACGTTGTTCCAATGCATCAAGGCGTCGTCCTAGAGGCGAATTTTCTTAGCTAGGAGCACATAAAAAATATTTTAAACAATTGGAATGTGTTCTTACCAATTGAAGGATCAGGGGGTGGGGGGATAATAAGCGGAGCTGGTGCTGGTGGTGGCGTAATAACTTTTGGCCTAGGCAAATTGGGTGTCACAGGTAGTGGTATAATTCCAGGTGCGTGGCCTAGGCCGGGTAAACTGTGCGGATTCGTGCCATACAATGCGTTTCGCTCATCTCGTTCTCTCCGACTCCTTCTCATATACAAAAGATCATTTGAATAAGTAAAGTTCTTTAGAGGGTTAAGCAACTTACATGGCGGCTCCATACTACGTTGACAGTCCCGAACACAAGAAAGCCGGCTACTGAATGCAAGTGTCGTATTGACCTGTGGCTTACAGGTTTCGATTCAGGTTGCAGGTGGTCCCCTGACCTAGTATCGACGTCTTTGTTGACGATTAGCTACCGTGTGTTATGCGTTAAAGGGTGGAAACTTCTTGCCCTAGATAGATCTACTCAATATCGAAGTTACACCATACAGAACTTGACGCTACAACCAAGAGATGCATTCGTGAAATGATGCGAGTGATTGATATGAAATCACGTAAATAGAGTAAAAAGAAGAGAATAGGCGTGGTAGGCCACTAAGAAAGAAATTTCGGTCACAATCATGGATTGTAGCTTTCTAGAATAATCTTATTTGTTGCAAGAAATATTTTTTATTCGTGGTGAATCGGAGAGCTGTATACAAAAGCCATGTATTTCAAATCCGTCTCCTTGTTAGAAATAACTTGATATATTTTGACACAAAGTGCACCATTTGTTTAATCGCGTTTAAATAGTTCATAAGTTTTAAAAAAACAGCGTTTTTTGAAAACAAATAGTTTACGCATCGATATGGACGTTTTACGTTGCCACGTTTATATTTGTAGTTGTGAAAATTAACGTGTTTTACCCAATCTTTCCCATTAATCAAGTTTGAAGCTTCAAAGAAGTTATAGTATTCCTTCAGCAATATTTATCTAGATATAACTCTCACAAGTAAGTTATATGACGTCAATGACTTTAAATAGTCAAGATAGTTATTAAATATTGGATTTTTTTTCCGAAACCTGCTAAATGATATTTAAGCAAATATTGGAATTACGGATCCCGAAACCCGTAGTGGTGCTTAGCGCGTCCGTTAATAGACAGAATTGCGGATATTTTCCCTTTCTGGGCTAGTCAAAATTCATTTAATGTTTAAAAGGTTTGTTTAGGATCATAAAGAAGACCTCAGGTTTTCGTCACATTTAATAAGGGGTTCAATGAAAGTTATCTCCCCTATGCTAATCAATGCCCTCGCGTTTAGGACCGTTATCTACGAATGCCGTTATCCTTCGTGTAAGCTTTCACCGATAGATGGTGCAAGTGAGGTTCTAGCTTCCTTAAATAAAATACCTCCCTGAAGTAGTGAAGGGAACAGACGGACGACGCCTGGATCTAGTTGGAAAACATCTTCTCTTTTTCTTCTGTGAAATTAAATCTAAATGGGCCGTAAAAAGAAGAAGCAATCCAAACCTTGGTGCTGGTAAGCTTAGCCCTAAGATTTCTTTACTAAACCTCACAAAGTACAGATTTTAACCTTGTGTAATGCTCAGGTACTGCAACCGAGAATTTGACGACGAAAAGATCCTAATCCAGCACCAGAAAGCTAAACATTTCAAGTGCCACATTTGTCATAAAAAGTTATATACTGGGCCTGGCCTAGCTATTCACTGTATGCAAGTTCACAAAGACACATTGGACCGAGTTCCCAACTCTTTACCCAACAGGGGTAACATTGAAATAGAAATATATGGCATGGAAGGTATTCCACCCCAAGATATAGCTGAACACGACCAGGTTAAACAAGGTAACTGGCGGAAATTCACACGTTTCACTCAAATTAATATTATTTAATAATTCACCTTACCCGTAATTCCTACACAACCTGAGTTCTCTTGTCCCTTATTATTTCCACAATATTCCTTTATACTATTTTTTAATGTTTACGATTTTTTTCTTTCGTGCCATCGTTCTTCTATTTTTTCTTTATTTTTATTTTTTTCTGTGTCTTTTCTCTATTATTCGCCGTTTAGCTCTTCATTGTTTCTCATTTTCTGAACTGTATTTATTTTCTTTCAAGCTGGTGGAAGAATACCTACAGCAGAAGGAGGCGACAGTAGTGACGAAGACGAGCCTTCTTCCAAGCGACCAAAGGCAGGTAACGCGCCTGCTCAAGCTAGTCCTGGTCCCAGTGGTGGTATACCGAATATGCCCACCGCTCCAAACCCTCTCCCGGCTCATCCTTTGATGTCCGCAGCTCCTCCCATGATGGGAGGTCTTCCTCCTGTGCAATTGTTGCCCCCTATGAATCCATATATGAATATGCTAGGTCCCATGCCTCCTATGAACATGGCTGCAGCCGTTGCTGCTGCCAAACCCCTTTTTCCCTCAACACAAGTAAAGTATTTACTGAAAAAGTAGTAATCTAAAGCTTAACAACGTGTTTTTCTCATTTAGGCTTCTTCAGCAGCGACTGCCAAAGCAACTTTCCCCGCGTACAGTCAGAACGCCAGCATAGTCGGCGAATCAACTGTACCCAAGAAATCAGCAGTCATTGCAAGCGTTGGTCCTGAGAGTAAACTTGTACATCCGGAAGAAGATATTTCTTTAGTAAGTTTAGTACGACCCAAGTAGCGCGAATACGCAAAAAAGACGGAAGTATAAAGTTCTGATTATCTAAACGCGGAATAGATTGCTTAGAAACGTTTGAAAACATATGTGCTATTTGAATAATTTTAATTTCGTAAAAACATGTAAAAAAAACTCGTAAAATAGGAACATTTCCCAAGCAACCATAATAATTTTTAATTTTTTACGTAGGAGGAGCGTAGAGCAAGGTTACCAAAGTATCAGAAACCGTTACCGCCCCCTGTCTCTACCCCTGTTGTTACAAGTGCTCCCGCTCCTCCCACATCCATGGCGCTTCCGGTTGTGACGAGTACCCCTTCTTCGTTACCTATGAGTTTAGCCAACGTCGGAGCCAATCAGGCTGCGGCTATTTACCACATGGGTATGCAATCTATGCTCAACATGCAATCCATGCAAAATTCAGCAGCAGCAGCTGCTGCTGCCGCCATGGGGATGGGCATGCCTGGGCATCCCATGATGCACCACATGATGGCGCGAGCCCCTTTGCCAGGTATATTTTACGACATCCTACTCATGTTCCTAACAGGTTTCATTTCCTTCGAGTTTCTGAAATATTATCTTCAGTTATGAACGGTTTCTAAAGTTTTAAAAAATGCAACTCCCCGAAGGGGAATTCCCGTTTCCAACGGTAGGAAATCATTTTCACTTTGTTTACGTTTGACAGTGCTCGGGTAATTTGGTGTGCCTTGAAACCACACGGTTAGTTTTCTTTAATTATTATTTTCATTTTTTTTCTGAATGGGGAGTTTGATACGGGGAAAATCGTAGTTTCCTTACGGGGTTTAATTTCTCTCGTATTCTAATGGGATCTGGCTTTGTTATTTCACACTTGCTTGCCCCGTTTTTGGATCATGATCATTCTGGTTTTCAATGTTTTGGTGATTTCGGTTTCTGGTTGTCTTTTTTTCACTGTTATTTGTGGTATTTCTCTGCTGTTGGTGGACTGGTTCGATTTAAATGTTGTCGTCTGCTGGCAGTCTTCATCACAGGTACTTATGAACTGTGTTATATTTACATAAATACGGTCTAACAATCAATATCGACATGTAGTGTTTTTAATTCAAAATGAGAATTAATGATAAATTTCCAATTTCGTCACTAGGTATGCCTCCCGCGCCTATGGGTTACGGCCCACCTCAGATGCTTCAGGCCCCACCTATGCTCCTCCCACCGCGGTTCCGGTAGTCTGGATTGTGCTACCGAGTTGCTTAAACGGGGGAAGGTTTACCGGACGCGTGTTTTTTACCTTAAGGTACGGTAAAATGGAACTCGATGAAATCGTCACGTTTCGTAAACTAAAAAACTATGACAAGTGTGACATCCGAATACTTTCGTCTTACAAAAAGGCCTTGGAAGTGGGTTTTTCTTCTTGTTTTGTTGTCAGATATTTTTTCTTGCGTTTTTTTTTTACACCTTCGATGAAACATCTCAGTTTTTCTTCCCCACTATCAAGTGGCTTGTATTTAAATGCTAAGCGATTTGTAACGTAAACGCACTAGTAGCTTTGTTTTACCTGCATTGAAAAAGAAAACGTATCTTGGACGCGCGGCAAATATCGCCAACCTTCCTTATTCCCCAAAAATACTTGTTGCGTCTCAGAAATCTTTTGTTTGAGAGTTGTCCCAGGTAAGGCTCCTTTTTATTGTTGTCTTACTGGCTTTTGTCGCACTACATCCCTCGCTGTCGTCCGTCTACAATACAAGGCAAGTGATTCAATTCTGTCCATCCATTCATCCAATAATTAGCTCTATAATATTTCCATAAAAACGCGCATTAAACTTTCTTTGCTTTTTCTAGTTGTTGTTTTTTTTTTTTAATGTCATGTTGAATAGAGTCTTTACCAAATTAGGCCCCTCGGTGAGGATAGGAGATTACGCCTATTTTACGTCCAAACACTGAAGACGCCATAAGACTCTGCTGAGGTTCCTTTTCGTACCTTTGTTAATTGAAATGAAGAGTTTGAGACTTTGGGTGCATTTTGTTGTGAACAAACTGATCAACTGTGGTGGCCAGTGAATATAACTTGCGTTTTGTCGTCTACGGACTAGCTCAGTGTTCTTTTTGGCGTGAACGCTTCAGTTGCGTTGAACACAAAAAACGGCTCTCAGTTGGACTGTGCTGAAGGAGTAGTAGAAAAGAGATATCTAAGCCCGTCCCACTGCTTTCGTGTAAACAAACGTTCAGTTGAACGGAGATCTTCTAAGTCACATTTTATTGCCAATGCGGAGAATAATTGGCCAACAGATCAGTTCACAGTAAAATGCGCCCTTAGTGCGTAAAATAGCGAATTTGTAGTCCTGGAGTCTTCATTAGATGACACTAACGAATTTGGTAAAGACTTTGTAATCTTTAACTTTGACTGCCACTGCGGCAGTCAATTGCGACAGTGTGAATTTAACCGCCATGCTGAGTCTAGATAACGTACGTCCGTCTGCTGGCTTTCAGTGACGCGAAAACATCAGGTTCCAATAAATGAACTGTTTAATTTTGCAATAACGGCCACACGGGTCTCGTAGTTAATGGAACACGAAGCAAGGAGGGAGTGAAGTGTGCGTTTTTGTTGCTGCTTAGTTTCATTTTTTTCTTAAATTGCATTCACACTAAGCGAAAGAGACACAGGCAAGTCGCAATTTTTCGGTTTCTAGTGCTATAATGTAAATCTTTCGGTGGGGGTTTTTCTCTGCGAGTGGAGTTTGAGTGAATGCAAAAAAATCCATGGGATTGGCTTTTGTGTCTTGTACTCTCGTTACATATTTGTCTGTGTTTGCCCAGAAGCAGACAGAAGGAAAGCAAAGAGCAAAACAGATCTTTCGCGTCAACGCCAGGTAGGCAATGAACTTTGACCGCACTGTAGCGTCGTAGGTTTCTTTTTGGTACATTTCTTTCTATAATTGGCCCGCAGTAACGAACCATTGTGCGATTTTGTTGTATAATTGGTTGCGCTCGTTAGGATGCCCAGGACGAGCTATTCTGTCGCCTTTTTATTAATTTGCAGGTTTTCTTGACGATTTTTGCTCTTTGCGCCGTATTTCTCTGCAGCTGTGATACCACAGTGTCCATCTCCCCCCTACCCAGAGCGAAAAGTCTTCCTCTCGAAAGCTGTGAGTGGATCAAATCTCTTCTATTTTTGTTGTTTTTTTGTTTTCGTGTTTATTTTGAGGGGATGAGAGAAATGAGCCTAGTTTCGCAGCGATGTGGCTGCTGGACTGCAGTTATTAGGCCCTGGTGGCCGGTTAACAAAAGCTGAGTTACTTAATTACTGCAGTCCCCAACCCCGTGGCCCCTTTTTAGAAGGGCGGGGTTCGGCGAAACGACGCTTTACCAATGCTTTCGTGTAATAATTATGTTTTGACCCGCGTGGGAAGGACAATGGAACCTCGACTTATGATATGCTCGACTTTCAAGGTGGGTCTAATGTGTCGGACTAAATAAGAAGATACAAAAGAAGGCTGATGACTTTGACTTGCGAAAGGGCTGTAGAAGAAAATGAATTATGTTATTTTTTGTCTTTTTTTTGTCAACGAGAATTATGAAAAACACGAAGGTTCGTTTAATTACAAGCTGTACTTTGAAGAGACCGTGTTAGTTGATTTGTCATTAACAATAAGTGAACTGACAAGTTACTCCCTGGAAAATGTCACTTTAAAGTAAATGACATTATTTCGATACGGACAACGTGGCTGTCCTTACTGGTTGTCGACAGTGTTTACTTTTTTTAAGTGTTCAAGAATCTGTCGCGTAGACTACGAAGTTCGCATCTAAAATCGTTAATATTTTATGTGCACAAGAATTCGAATACTGTCATCCGGTCGGAACCAGAGAGCTGAGAGTGATAGATACATCACATATTTGGAAAGTCGAATAAAAAGTTTCCGTATTAAGGCCCCTGTGCACCCCTTTGTCTTGTGGGCAAATAACATGGTAATCTATTGGACTCCATTTCAGAAGCATAATCGAATATCTTCGAGAATTTTGTTGTCAGTAATGTTATGCCAAAGAATAGGTAATACCGTGAGATCTTTTCAGAAACGATTTCAAATTTGTTGTCATTCGCAAAATTTTTTATACAAAATAAAAGTTAAGTTTTTGATCATGCGATAGTCATATACAAGAAAACGGATATTTTAGTGTATAATTCTTTACAATCTGTTAAGTGGTTTTGATGAAGTCAGCTTCAGAAAATTCAGAAGTTGAAGCTGTATTCTGCTGCTGAAGATCTCCCGGAAAATTACAAAACGCATTCTTGTAAGAATCTCGATAATAAAAAAGTGGAGGTGTAACTAATCAGATCGTTACGGCTCCAGTATACACAAACTCTTTATGGAAGAATTTCCAGACTTCATGGTGGAAAAATGGTTAGAAAATCAAAGAAACTCATGTTAAGTAATGTCGTAAGTCAGGGTTCAGCAACATTTTCCCCTTCACCGGCCATTAAAAGCCATGTGAGTTGACTGCGGGACGGATCTAGACGTGTAAGGTGACATTGGGCCAGATTAGCCAATTGAAATATTGAGTATTACTTAAGGGAAAAAATAATGACGGATTGTTTGCAAATTATCTCTTTTTAATTTACGTTACATTTGATTTGTAAAGAAATGAGACTTTGTGTGCTATTTTATACCCCAAATTTGCCATTTTACGTGAGACGTAATTCTGTTCGTGCATCGCATCGCATATTACTTTTTGTAATATCGTGTCTGAGAAATTTAAGGTTTTGTATGACAGTGTTGAGATGTACTGCTATCCAGAGTTTCTGTTTGACTTCATTCAACCTCTGCTGTTAGTTATAATAACCTCCCCGAAGGAAACGATGACCCTGTCTTTAATATTTAAAAAAATGAAAGTTGTGTATACCGGCAGGGATTTGTCTCAATAGTCAGTCCGCTCTTGTATACCGGGGCCTTAATGCTGCCAAAAAATATCGAATAATATAAGACCGTGTTCAAGCAGTCATTCTGAAATTTTTCGCGTTATTTCTAGTACTAGTTCACTAGGGGAGGAGTTGGTGTACAGTGGCCTTAAGTGCTAGAAGTTTCCACTAGCCAATGGTAGTAACAAAATGCACAGTACGGTCAAAAAAAAAAAAAAAAAAAAAAAAAAAAATACGGGGATAACGCGCTCAAATGACACCTGCATGCCCAAGTACCGTCCAGCCCGGGGCTTGGTTGGGAAGGCAGCGAAAGCCGAGGAGTGTTTTCAGCATTTCCTGGGCTTGCCTGTGTGCACTGTATCATTTTCCTGAACCTTTTTTTTGCCTGTGCTGTACATTGCATATTTGTTAACTATAATCCTAATTATGTTGCATTGCACATTTGCACCCATGAATTCAAATGAGTATAAATGAAAGCAACACAAAAGTACGTAACTCGCAAAAAACTGTCACATCCATTGATTTTAATCATGATGCTTCTAAAAAAAACGAATTTGCAGAGCTGTCAATCGTCCCGACAAGATGCAGTTAAAAATAATAATTTAAAAAAATCGAGGCTCTAAAGCAGTGGTGCCCAACCTTTTTTCACCCGAGGGCCGCGCGCGACATGATATAAAATTCGCGGACCTGAATGTTCCGGTTTCGCCAGAATCATGCCGACGTTAAAAATGAAGTTATGCAGTGATATACATGAGCGGTATAAATGAGCGGGCCGCATGATGCACCTTCGCGGGCCGTAGGTTGGGCACCATTGCTCTAAAGGTTTCTTTTTTAACTGCCTCTCCGAACTCATGGATTTGAGCCTCTTGGCTGAGTACTGAAATATCGCCATTGGATGAACTCTTTATTTTGCGTGAGCAATTACGTTTTTCGGCTAGTACTACGTAGCAAATTAGATAAAGTTTATACGTTCTTAACAAAGAGTATGAAAATAATTAGGAGAATCTCAGTAATTAATATGAAGTTATTTGCTCGTGCCAATAAAGACATTCTGATTGCCCAGAATTTTCGAACAATAACCGTAAGTTCCAGCTGATCTGGTGGCGTTGACATTGATGATTCACAAGGTTCGCGTTCAAATTAAGCGAAACTCCGGAACAGTAAACGTCATTGGAACGAATATCGAAGGGGCGGGGGAATTTGTTTCGTTACAGCACAAGTCTGCAATAGCCAATTTTGGCTTAAAAGTCCTTTTGTTTCTCCAGGACCTGTGGTCGCCATTCACATTAGTTAAAAACTCTGTCATAATCAATATCCGTTAAAGCGAAGTTTTAATGCAAATTCTAAGAATTTTCCAACTACAGATAAGCATGTTTGATTTGAACTTGAAATAGGTGAAGTATTCAAATCTGAAGTGCGAGTCGTGAGTTAAGTTCCACATTGTAGGTAGTTGTTTTGTTGTTAACCTTTCCGTCGTATTTGTGAGATAATATGTAACAATTTCCCACGTTGGATGTAGTAAACTAATGATTCATGAAAAAATATTACGTCATTTATGGATAAGAGTTGCCTTGTAGTTTATCGCGATGCACTACGTATTATGGCTTATTTTTATTCTTTATTCTAAAAGATACCTATGTATCACGGTGCTCATATTTGGTTGCTTTAGAGTAAATGGTAGTTATGCAAAAGTTGATCCCAGGGCAGCGGTATAGCCAAGTCAAAAAACATCACAAGATGCCCATAAGGCTTGAATATTTAAGCGAATTCGATATAACCGAGCTTAGTTACTGTTGGGCTAAATGGGGCAAAAGTGGTACCATAATTGTCTACCGGTTTAGGGGAATTATCGTTATATCAGGAATCGATAGATCCGGACTCCACTGTACCAAGAAAATATTCACTTCAAGAGCGGTGTGCGGTTTGTGGTATAGCAAAAGATTAAGTGCATCTTTCTTTAATCGCACTACTTGTTTTTGTGATACTGCTGTGAATTGAACTTATAACACCAGCTTACAAGTTTTTTTATCGAATGCAAGGGGCGTAGAAACATTTCGGTTGGGAAAAAGTTGTAACAGCGGTTGGCATCATTCGGAGTTCTTTTAATCGGGACCGGGAAAAACAGTTCTACATTTTAATACGGAGGCACTAGCTTGAAGTGAATTGTTTTCAGTCAGCCTTTTCTTCAGCGATTGGGAGGAACAGAAAATGGAATGAAAATACATTTCTCCCTGAAAATGAAAGGAAAGCCTATTTTTGAAATTTGAAGAAATATTGAAAGTATAATTGACGTTTCCATATGCGACGCTTTAAGTCATTTTCCGGAATGACATGAAAGGAAGCTGTAAATCTTAAACTCTAGTCATCGAATTACAATGAGCTCCGTGGGACAACCCCATCGTAAACCGAGGCTCCAGTGTTTGCTTTCTGTTGATCTGTCTTGTGCAGTAACTTTGCTAGTTTGAGATTTAAGTACAGTTTCGTATCGTGATGCAGAAAATCTTGTGTGCATTAAATATAATTTCGAAATGGAACAATGAAAACACCTTGCTGAAGAATCGGCTTCCTGCAGAATCGCGTACCCAACTGTTACGCACCGGAATGGTACTGGGTTTACGGTAGTAAAGATGTTCTTACTTTTTAAGACAAGGGTTTCGTTGTTAGGGTGCCCATACGAATGTCGTTCGTACTTGGCGCCCAAGTTCACGGCAGAGGCAAGGGGAACAGGAAGGGGCTGGGCATGTCGTTTCGTTGACTTCACACTCGCCCTAATGTTTTGGCGTAGCTTCAGGGATAGAAGGGAGAAAAGAGCGTGATTCAGCATTAAATATGGCTTTGTAAATGAGTTTCGAAGGCCATTCTCGCATTCTCTATGCATTGGCGAAGCCATGAAGAGAAGTGATAAACGTGAAGCTAGAAATCTACATGCCAAGCTGGAGGTAACCGTTCGTTCTGGGTTGGGTTTGTTAGCCAATTGTTTTGTTGCTTTCGAAAAAAAGTTTTCTAGGTCCGTTGCATTAGTGATGTGTGTGTCTGTCCTCAGTGTGTTCTTATTTGTGTGTGAAACTGAAACTTTGTCGAGATTAAGTCAGGGTTCTTGCGAATCTAGTTGCGTGCTTCGTATACCTCGTCTGAGAAGAAGACAACATAAGTTTTTACTACGTTATTAGCCTCGCTAATGGAGCTATCCTTTTGTTCCATATAGGAACCACTATCACCTTCCCCATGCCATGGCATATCCGATGATGAACTGGTTTCCATATCAGTCAGGGACTTGAATCGACAACTCAAATTAAGAGGTTTGACCAGGGAAGAAATTGTGCGTATGAAACAAAGAAGACGGACCTTGAAAAACCGAGGCTACGCCGCCAGGTTAGTCTAGAAATTAAAGCGTTATAGGAACAGAATTGTAGACATTTATATTTACCAGGCCCGTAGTCAGGATTTCGGTTGTGTGTGTGTATGGGGGGGATGTCAATGAGCAATTTTATTGGACATTTGAGTTTCGCCTATCTTCACCATTATAAAATAAAAAAATCGGGGGGGGGGGGAACCCCCTAACCTCCCCATAGCTACGCACCTGATATTTACGAAAAGATTTTCCTTATATGTATGTCGTATTTTTATTTTTATTCTCTGCTTGTTTATTTTTTTATCAATTTGCTCCTTAGCTAACCTAATTTTTATTGATATTTTTACAGGGTGTATTTTACTGTTATTTATGCTCAGTTATAAAATTCAAGTTGTATTACAGTAAATTTACTACACCTTTTCGTTCTACCTCCGTACTTTAAATATGTGTATTCCAGGATTGTGAACTTGTGTAGACTATATTTAGTCTATACGTCGCCATTTATTGATATAGCTGAATTGTATTTTCCGTGGCTTTTATTAGTTGTCGAATTAAGCGGATTGAGCAAAAGGACGAACTGGAGCAGGAGAAGAGTCAAGAGCAGACCGATGCCGAGCAATTGCAGGAAGAGAATAATCGCTTTCGCGAGGAAATTGAATCCTTACATCGCAAGTTTGACGCGCTCAAGAAGTTTGCCGTACAGAAAAAGATTCTCTTACCGTCCGAACTGGAAGCTGCCTGTTGAATTGCGTTACAATTACAGTACATTGACACCTGTTTTTAACTTAAAACTTTTTTTTTCTGGTTTACATGCCTACGGTTCCTGTATATTTCCAATTTGTATGCAAATTTTTATGCTGCAATCAGAAAACGCCTTGGAGTGCGCAAATGACCGCCTTTTTTTGCGAAACAGAATACATTCATGTCATGGTCTACTTTTATTATCTCAACCATTTCTTTCGGTGTTGTGGAACATAAGACCGGCTAGACTTCAGTCACCCGGCTGCAAGAACCACCATGCAAATCGCGGCAATTTTTCTCCCTTGTTTTAAACCTCATTTGGGGGCCCCCCTTTTCTTGGTGCCCTTGGTGTTCCGAGTCGCATTTCATAGTTTTTCCGCCAAACCATGGGTGAGAAACTCCGCCTTCACAAGGAGGGGCATCATGTTTTTTTATGCTCTACACATGGAAAAGGAGAGAGATCCTGTTTCGGTCCTTTTTTTGTTTTCTCTCCTTTTCGAAGACTAGTTCTTTTCGTTTTTTTTAGTGTAAGCGACTTGCCTCTTTCGAAAACAACCATAAAACACATGGACGCTGCGCAGGTTACACAGAAAGGAAGATGGGGGAAGCCGTGGATACACAATTACGGCCCACTTGTCAATGCCAGAAAGACCCGGAGGAGTCTAAAGAGGCGTGGTCTTGCTGCTATCTTTGCAAAGCTTCCCTTCTGAATATGGCGTCGCGTCCTGCCACCTTCCTTCCCACCCTTACCAACTCACCCTCTCCTGGTTTTACTACCTGGCCCCCACAGGGGGGTGTGATTTTAGTTAAGCCCCGCCTTCTCGCAGTCAAGCGAGCCCACTCTCGCTTGCCTCGCGGGTGTGTGCCTCCCCTGCGTAGGCAACTACAGTTGGGTCTAGTAGAGAGGATTGCGACAGTCTGACGGTTAACGTCTTAAACGAAGCAAAGTATCGAAGTTGTTGTTGCAGTACGCTAGTGTAAAATACAAACTGAGAATATATACGGTGAAAAGAAATGCGTTTTTATGTAAGAACATTGCGTGAATTGTAGAATGACTATGGGATAATATCAAGGAAACTATGGGAATACCAAACGTTAAAGTGTAGTTGACTTCTAGGTAAGCTTGAATCCCCACTCTTGTTCATTATCATGTAAGACGTATAGTTGTCTTCAGTTTGTTACCTTTCTGCTAACATTACAGGCTTCTGAGACTGGTGTTGTCGGCCTAAGAAACTTGAAAGCCGCGAGTTTCACCGGTTGGCATTGGGATTTTGTTGTTGTTGTGTTTTGAAAATTCCCCCGACTCGAAACGGTCATTTGAACGAATTTGACTCTTAATTATTTTATGACTAAAAACGTAGAACTTCGGAGACATCTGGAACTAGGCTGACACAAGTTACTTTACTATTCTATCCCAGATTATTTAATTATTTCTTACACGCATAATCTTCGTCTTACTTTGCTTTCATTTGCCGAATCGCACGTTGGTTTGTTTGGGCTTTTGTTCCGAATTCCCGAAGAATCATAATTGCGAGATACTAACATGCAATCTGTCATTAAGATATGCTAGAACTCGGCTTGAGGCAAATGGTGAATTTGTCCTTTTCAAAACTCTGAGGTATAGGCAAAATTACCCACTATGTTGCTGTATCGTTACTTTTGCTTCTTTAATTTTGCATTAATCTTGGGTGTTCAGTGAATCAAACCGGTGTGGTAAAAGTGACCGCAAGAGATAAGTTAACCCAACATTCCTACCCCCCCCCCCCCTTAAAGTTTCTAAAAACAAGTCCAAACTTTTGGTTGTTCTGGGTAAAGGGGAGGTGGGCGGAGATCAGGTTTAAAGGATACCATATAGCTCCTACATTTTTATGGTCCTTATAGGCCTAAGCGTCCGATTTCCCGGTACTTTTTCCGCCTTTAGCTTTGGTTAGGCTCGGGCAGCACAGTACACGAAGGACGCGAGGCGACTTCCCAGAACGTTGGTGCGTATTTCGCAACCTCATGTTTACTGTTGACTTCCCAGAGCCGTATAAATACCCATAGATTGCGTTTGTTTTTCTCCGAGTAAATATTTCCCTCTAGTCCCCCTCGTCATTAATTGAAAGTTTTTTTTTACTCTCCTCCCATTTCCGGTCGGCGGATGGTAGAAAGATAAGTCCAAAGCTTCAGTTATGGTCCTAGTGGCGCTATTCTTTATATCCGTGACAGAAGAGAAGGGTCCCGAAAGGTTTGTTCAAATTAATCCATTGTCTTACCCCGGCAGTTAGAAAGTAAACCGATGCAAAAAATGACTGCCACAGCGTCATATTGGCCTTTTTTAAACCGTGACCCAAGTGACCTTTTAACCTGTTTTGCGGGCCCTGGTTAGTACTGTCCTGTATTGTGCTATACAAAAGGGTGGGGAAAGCTTCATTTGCTCTGGCTTCTCCAGTTCCCAGAATTGCTGGCTTCTTTTAGGAGGAAAGAAGCATAATCTAGCACCCCCAGAACAAACCCCAAAGAGCTTCCAGTTTCCAGTTGTTTGTCCCCAATAGGCTTCATAATTAACTTGAGTGTTGTCAGCTAACTTTGAGGGAGCCTGATCTGTTTTTAAAATTCTTTTGGTTTTGTTTGACGTTTAGCAGTGTATATCAGCCATGCAGCGCTATGATTTACCAAGTGGGAGTGCTGCGAATGGCACAGGCTTGTTTGCCTTTTTCCCGGGGTTTCATTCCGTCAACTACGGACCCGAAGCAGCAGGCTTGCCGCCGTTACATCACCTAACACAACAACCACCGCTTACGCCAACTGTGCCGGGGACCGAGCTGCCGGCACAGTTGCCGTACCATGGCCCGTTCCCGTCCTTTCACCGGCCAGGATCCCTGGGCTTCCACTCGGGGTATTCGTTCGGCACGGCCGCTGTTCTCCCGACGGCTGCACCGAGCCCGGCTGACAACACGCCGGCTGCCGGCACGGGAACCGCGACAACAGCCTTCGCCTCCCTTGCCTTAGCTGCTGCCCATCTCCGTGAACCCATGTCAGGTAATAAAAAGTTTGTACCGCGTAAAAAACGTTATTACAACAGCAAAATCATGTGGACAAAATAGGATTGCTCAACATAAGTGCACATAGCAGATACTTTCGGTAGAAAATAAGTAAAGTTGAATGTGAAAAAGACCGAAAAAAAGTTAACACGAAAGTCAGGAAGTTGTCCATGATCGTAGCTTTGTGAATGCTTTGATATTCCTCGAGTACAGCACTCTTTTCAATGAACAATAATACAGTAGAATCTCATTAAAATGAACTGTTTTACGACGAACTTTCGGCTATAGTGGGCACGTTGCAAGGCTCCGAGTTCGGTATTACTGTAGAATCTCGCTATAACGGGTACCGGTTATGATAGACAACCGTCCATTGTGTTCAGTTCCACATGCAAGGCATTGAGGCTAATATTGTTAATTATTGTTAAATTTCCCTATATGTCTTAATGCAAAATTCTTACCTTACCAATATGTTGTTATTTTTTTTAACATTACGCCAAAGAAAGCCAACTTGTGTATTTAATTCGAAAAGGGGTAATGAACAACGCTCATGCCTGCAAAATAATGCACGAAACAGAAGCCAATATTGGTTGTAACGTATAAATCCACTTGTATGTTCGTTATAATGAGGTTTTACTGTATATTTGGGGGAAAAAACTTAACCGATGACGAACTTCACATACACTAAAAACGTTTTGTATGTTTCCAGAAGATTCTTTGTAACGAGATACGCGGCACTTTTATATCTATTTACTTTCACAATTAATTTGTATTTCACAGGCGCACATACACTTACACATGTAATGTAGAATTAGAAAAAAAAACAAGCAGCGGATGTAACAATGAATACCGCCGTCATTCTTTATAATATTGCTTCTCAACAATTTTCGTTCAGTAACCAGAACCCTCAGTAAGAAAGCATGCTTTAACACAGTGTAATTAAATATAGAAGAAAAATATATTTAATTAAATATTATGTTTAAAAGGAAAGTAAGTAAAAAAAATCCATTTGAAGTATGACGCAACAATTTGTCTGCTTTCTTATTTTTGATCGTTTGAAGATATTCGTAATTCCGATTTTTCTTCGTATGGGTTCCGTTACTCAAGTTCGAACGATTTTTACCCACTCGTAGTCTGTAAATGTGTAGCTGGTATGTGTGTTATCTTCTTAAGTTACGACTACGTACTTCTTTTTGTATGTAAGACGTTAGTTATATCTGGACTTAAATGAAGAATGGATGAGAGATTGCTTCTGAAGGCAGTGAGTGATAAAAGTGATAAGTTCAAAGTTCTTATATGGATTTTCCTTGTTGTTTTCATTCAAAGATGCGCTCTCCTTAGCGTATAACCCGGCGTCGTTCTTCCAGCATGTGGCCAATGAAGCTGCATTGAGCCACGCCTCTCATCACCCTTTGGACTACGCCTACCATTTGGGGTTGTCTCGCTCCATTTTAAATTTTAACCACGGCTTCGGGCCACCTACGCCGGTGAGCACCATCTCAACACCGGGCCCAAGTTTTGACCCGTTTTTGGGCCCAGTGGCCTCCTTTTCCCCGACGGAAAAGCTCGTCCCCGCGCGCGAAGCGCGCCAGGGCCCCGAGTCCCACGTTGCCGCCTCCAGCGCCAAGAAAGAACGCCGGGAAAGGGACCGCAAGCCGGTCTTGGATGCTTCGCAAAAAGTCGGCAAGACGGGACGAAGTGCGAGTGCAGATTCGTCATGGGTGACAAGAGTGCGGCCTGAGGCAATGACGGTTAGCGAAGCCGAAGCGCCCCTTAATCTGGCCACCGACGCAGAGGCGCTAAGCCCCACCGCCCTTGTGAAAACAGAAGCTGTGTCGCCTCAACCCAAAATTGAAAAAGAATCTATATCTCCTCGTGGAACATCCTCAGGAGGTAAAACATAAAACTTGGTGCCTTTTTCTTTATGAAAAGCATCGCTGGTCCATAAAACAAGACGTGAAAAAGTTTATATTGTACACAGCGACTACTACAAGCTTGTTATGTTCCAACTTTGTCGTGTCGTAACAAGAATTTCGCAGCAGAATGCTTGCAGCACGACAGAAATAAATGAGGGACGCGTTGGCGTTTGGCTGTAGGCCGTGGCATTGAGAGTTCTTTTTTCCTGCTCCAGGGTCAAGGTTTAGCTGCGTAGTCGAGTTGAAAGCGTAACGGCCCACATGGGAATGGTTCAGCGGTGGCCGATCGATATTAGAGAGGCTTCGAGAGGCCCGTAAGAGACATTTCCCAACCTTACGTCACATAAGTGCGTTTAGGGCTAGGAGAACGAGGTGCTTTACTCGGGCTGTAAGCATGAGTACTTCGGGCGCTTAGGATTTTTTTTTTCTAGAGCGTTAAGAGACATGGAAGATGCAAGGGGGTTGTGCTTTAATTTAGGGAGTTATAACTTGACCAATTAAGAGGACTGCTTTAATAAATAACCCAGCTCCTGAAGCAGTACAGGGTTTCAGTTTACAACCTCTTACATGACAGAAATTGGATGTGATGAGCGAAGTATGTTACGGGGCGTTGGGGTCACTTGCTTACAGTAATTAGCGTTCGTTGCCAACAAAAAAATTCTAATTGACGTGGTGGGATAAGCGCACTGTAAGGAATTCGCAGCGTGCAAACCATAAATTGTAACAATTTTCTGTAAACAAGTAGCATCGAGGTGATTAAATGTATTTTCAGTTTTTGCTGCGATTCCGTTTCCTTAAGCTGGACTTAACGAAAGCTTAGGTTTCTTTCAAAGGAACTCGAGTTTGCATTATGAAGTTCAAGAGGTGTCTATCAAGTGAATTTACGCGAGAATGTAGAAGCACGTGAGTCAAAAGGGTGGTCGGAATGTCCTTTACGTTTCCCTTTTAACAGAAAACAGCTAACCTTGTATTGATGCTAGACGTTTATGCTGATTCCTGCGAGTTCGTAGCGTAATCTTATGTACCTCCATTTCGTACTGACCATTCACAACAAGTTTTGAAGGGGTGACAGTCAGCATCCAATGCAAATAACGTTTATCTGTTCGTTATATATGTAAACAGTAAGCCCTCGCTATAGCGAATATTAACTAAACGAATTTTCGGCTATTGTAAGCAAGATACCAAGATCCTGGCATAAATGAAAGGTATTTAAAGACAATATTGCCTATTCCGTACTTTGAATAGAATAAATAAATTTCTTATCGTCTTGGATGGTCGTTATAGCAAGCTTTTACTATCTACGACTACGTTACGCTTGGAGCTTCTAATTCACTGGAAGACATGTTCCGTAAAATTCCGCGATTGAGAAAATGTCAGTAGGAGTTAGAAAAATTATGTTGGTGAATAGGAATGCATTTCAAATGACAAGACGGATGGTTGAAAAAGTCACATACACGTGTTTAGTGCAAACGAAATATTTTATAAAATACTAACAGTGGTAGTAGCCCAAAATTAATTGCATTTTACTCTTGCTTACACTCTCGAAAAAGTAATGAAAACATCTGATACTATCCATAAGTATATATTTCGAAATCATAGTAAAAAAGAGTCTTTAATGAAGGATCGATTTTTGTAGATGATGATGAGTTTTCGTAATTGAGGCTGACAAAAATCTGAGTTCCGCTGTATCATCATCCCTTCAACTGTCTATCGAAGTTATAGTTTTTGAAAATTTACATGACTTTTCGGTCCGTCGCAGTAACTTACAGTTCATTATAACAGGATTAGTCATAGAGGCACTATTTCGTCTGTAAAAGAAGCTTTGGAAATAAAGGACGACAATATTGTAAGAAATTCAGAGTCCAACGTAGCAAAGTGTCAGCAAAGTGTCAGCTGCTGCAGCAAAGCGTCTTTATAACGAACCGTTCTGTAGCAAATCGTTAACCTTAGTGGGTGGTTTCTAAGATTGCAAGTTAAGTGAATATAAAAAAAAATCGGTGCAACGACCTTCTTTTGTTAGGGACTTATAAGGAGATCATAGTGTAAATAGACTAGATTCATAGATCCCGGCCTGTGCAGAGATATTGTTCGATGTACTAAGCTTCTAGTGTACCAAACACTCGTCGTCCTTCAAGCAGTCCGCTATAAAGAGGTTTTACCATGTCCCATAAAAAGCAGTAAGTGTAAAGTAAGGAGTTCGTTAATTAAGGTCAAAACCCACAATGTGTTCGACAAAAATGTTTATTATAAGACTGGGAAAGGATTGCACAAGTGTTAAGCAGTACATTTTTGGAAGCCAAGTGTCGTGGAGTAGTTCTTTTCTACATAGCAGTGACAGAAACCGGTATGCAATTGATAGTTGTAGATTCATTATGGCTAACGTGCATCGCTTAACGAGTTCACACGAGACAGGTCCAAGCTTGTTTCTGCCAAGAACATGACATCGCTCACGTTTTAACAACGAAAATATTGATTCGTCGCTCATTTTGGAGCAAAGTCAGCACAGGCTGAGATTTTGTTCAACTGTGTGTGAAAATTTGCTTTCCGTGTATGTGTGTGTCTCTCATGAAAGTAAACGTTTGCCTGATTATTTATGGTACAGATTCGGTCTTCAATACGTCGGCGGTGGTGATGATTTTACCTCATCGTCACGAGCGCGTGGCGGACGCTAGTGAAGACAACCCGTTACTGGATTTATCTCAACGCCCTAACCAACCACTCGTTCAAGTTCCAGTGAAAGATTTCAAGACCGTGCCCGTTAAAGGAGAAAAATTGGGCCAACCAGAACCGCTCCAGAGCAGTGAAGATAAAAGTGAAGAAGAGCCCGAAGATGATGTGGCAGATGAAGGAAGCTGCAGCCGAACGAGTGGGAGGCTCTCGGAGCGTGCGACTCAATGGCAGGTACAACGCCGAAATCAACACCACCGGACTGTTATTAAACAAGAAGCGGCCGAGACGCAGTGCACCAACGGCCATGGGCCCGAACAGGGCGCGCTCCAACTGGATTGCTGCAGAAGTAGTATTGCAGACCTACTCGTTAGTGTGAAAAAGGAACCGCTCTTGTCGCCGGGAGCTCTTCCAGCGTACGTGAATGCGGAAGCTAACGCGACGCCAATGCCGACGTCGGCCGTACTGGGCGGTGCAGTGGGAGAACAACCCGTGTGTACTGATTTGGTGGGTGAAAATTTGGACCAGCAAACCAAGCCGATTGTGGACGAAAATGCGAATGTTCCTGAAACTCCCGTGAATATAGGAAGCCACCCTGGCACGCTTGTTGTGGAACAGTCTAATTTAATGAGCACCAAACTACTAACAAACGCCCTACCGGCTACCAAAAGAACAACTTCTGCAGCGAATGGTAAGATTATTTTCATAAGGATAAAGATTTTTCTGTGCGAAACTGACTTAATATCGAATAGCGCGAAGTTCACATTATAGTGCTCTCCGCTTAAGAAGTGCTCAGGACCCGGTTAACGATTTTGTCTTAAGCAGAAATTCGTCTTGTCAGAACTTTTCTTTTGCTTAAATGTTACAAAACGGGATCGTAAACTTTGGTTCTAGTTAAATGGTTCTAGTTTAATTCGACAATTGTGGTTTCCGCACATTAGCAAAGCCGCATGTGACAAAAGTTTATCATACAAAAAACAGGGGTTGTATGATTCAGTAATATGATTGTAATTATTTTACCCGAGGAAATTGACTTCGAGAACGGAAGTCTGCAGTATTTATTAATTAGTTCATTGTAACTATCCAAAATTTTGTTGATCAAGAATATAGATAAGTATTTATCAGTAATTATTAAGCAGTAGTAAATTAGTACAAATCTGTAGACATTTTCTAAGTAAAACAAGCCTTAGAGATTAATACGTTAGTATTTAGCTAGCAGTCTATATAGTGGATTCAGGAGAGGCATTAAAAGTCAGCAGGTGGGATTGCGACATTCTCCATACGAGTAGCAATCTTGTTGCGAACTTTAGGTTCTCTTGATACTCGTAAAATACTGTGGAATATGTTACAGTGTTGAATTCCGAAAAAGTTCACGATAGTGAAAAATTAATGAAGAGTAAGGGTTTTTAAGACAGAAGTGTTTTAAGGGATGTTTCACAAGTGGTAAGGCGTATGAAAAAATGTAGTTTGAAATTAAGCTCATTAAATAGCATTAACTTACAACGTTCTTACAATTACACTCGATTGGCTAGTTTCTTTACAGGAAAGTACACGTTAACATCTTGCCTGTTAAATGATTTAGGCTAACTTGATGGAGTTTGTACATGCACAGAGGAACTTTGACTAATGCAGTACGCGATTTTTTTTGCGCATTTATACTTTTTTCCTCGATCAGAACATTGTCCTTTTGATAACCAAGACATCTTTTTATTTATCAAATCTATTTTCGAACTGTCGTTTATTTTGTGCATTGAATGACTGATAGAAAACCGTTTCTCGTTACAGTTGTCCCTTCTTTCCTCCGTTGTACACTTCTCTCTACTTTTTCAGTGTTCAGTCGCGTAACGTGAACATATAAGTAGAACGACCAAGGTGGTTCAACGAGGAAGCGAGTTTCTTTCTGTGTTACTGTGCTCGTTTATCGTTTCATTTTTTATCTTTTTGGTTACAGCTTCAGACTTTTTGTAGTCGCACAACTGTTGCTACGTTTATCGCAGATGTCGTTAGTGGGAATTTGATTCACGCACTTATATCATTGCTATGCCCCCCAAATCGCTAGAAGCCTATTTTTTTTGCAATATTTTTGTTTTTGCCCGTTGAGAAGGCCCCCTGAGCGCATTGAAAGGAAGGTAGAGGTTAGCTTGTGTTCTTAACGAGTTTCTATGCTCAATTAGTAACGTATCCATTGCCTAAATTATAGGGAGACCCAAGACTTTAACGAGTATAAGTTTATTCTCTGTATGGCAGGTCATCGTTAAAACGTATAGCCAGAAACAAGGGGGTGGTAGGGAGGGGGAAAGGGGCATGAGTAAGAGTGAGGACTGCATGTTAATTAAGATCGTTTTTTGTGTATGTGCCGAGGACTATTTTATTGTTTTATGCAAGTCTTGAAGTTGCTCCGTGGTACTCTCGTGTCGTTTTTGCGGCTCCATTTTTGCTTACCCCCTTTGGTAGAGCGTTTTTTGTGGGCGTACCTTGAGACCGGTCTAGTGATTCGGATCGGGTAAGATTCTCAAGGAAAAGTGAGTTGGAGGAAATTGTTTTAAGGTTTATTAGACACTTCTTTTTTGGAGACGTATAGTGATCCTTTAAGACCCCGAGTGTCCTAAAACTTTTATGTGGTTAGGTTGTTGAATACTGTCGAGGCAGAGGCATTGAATTTTGGGAAAGTTTCAGAGAAAGAATGAACAAAAAATAAAAAATAAGAAAAAGAAATCGAGATGTGGCGGGTCATTGTCCCATTGCTGGCTGCTACTGCTTGGGCTTATCAGAATCATGCGAGCAAGCTTGCTGCTGGCGCAGGACTGGGCAAGAAGAAGTAAAAGAAAAAAAAACTCTGGAGATCGGGGCGAAGAGAAGTTACGTTGCATAAGCAAAAGCTTAACATAGTTGTAGCGAAAAAAGGCAACCGGTTTGATCGCCATAGGCAGTTCTCTTACCTAATTTGCATGACATTATAACATGCCTGGGAGTGTCTTCGCATGGTTGCGTCGAAAAACTGGCTGGTTGTACCCTGAAGACAATATTATTCTTTTTTTTTTTTTTTTTTTTTTTTTTTTTTTTTTAAAAAGAACAATGTTAGGGAGGCCTTGGTGAGCCTAGGTAATTAATTCACAGTGAATTATTGATGGGACATTTTCTGTAGGAAATAAAATTGTAATAGTCCAAGCGACCTTGAGTTACCATTTGTCATCGTCGTCATCATAGGTACGTCGATTCCTGTGGGAATTGCGATTGCGCGTCAGCGGACGGAGAAGACGACCATTGGCTCGCCAGGCGTAGGAGGCGGAGGGAGCCAAGGAGCCAAACCCCGCCCACTTGGACGCCCGGGGCCATTACCAGAACGCAATCCCGCTTTACCGTCGCTATTTTTGCAAGTGCCTGGAGGCGTCGTTGGCAAGCCATTATCTAATCTAGGTAAATCATATGCGAGAGCTGAAAAAGCTTTTGCCGTTTTTAGACACAAAGTATAAATAAATTTGTCGTGTTTTTGTGGTGGAATTTGGGTGTAGGCGGGAACTCGTGGGTAGTCTCCGGCAGTGAAACACCCTTCATAAACAGTACGCCCTCTTCTGTGTGGATTAATCCGACCCAGTACAACGGTAAGTTGAAAACGAAGTGATAAAGAGAGTATGCATTTATAAGGAAAGATATTTGTGGAATGGGAGAGGAGAGAAAGTTGAAAGGATGGTTACGGTCGACTGACTTTGTGCATGCGTTTTTTTTTTTTTTTTTTTTTTTGTGGGTGGGGGTTGTAGGTGCCAATGGTGAAGTCAATCCCCCTCCGGTTGTAGTGCCATCATTGCCTTTAGGCTACCAATTGGCGCCTAATCCTAGTCCCGAGAATATGGCTACTTCGCCCCTTTTACTTATCCCTGCTGCTTGCATAGGTAAGTTTCTCATATTTATCTCGTTGAAAAGAACAGGCTGGTACTTATCGTACATTTGTCTGTGTCTTTAACATGTGTACAGATCTAGCATGATTTAAAGAGCTGATGGAAAGATTAACAGGCTCCATATCATGTCCTCTAGTAATCCTAAGCGAAACTTCTCAAAGTATAATAAGGCTATTATTGTACTCAATCCCCGGGTTAAATGACTAACATAATTTAGTGGATTCTGCTTAAATGGTTCCTTATATAACGATAATCTGACTGTACCGATAGAAAAATTACGGTCCCGTTCCTCCCTTTAAATCTAATGATGTTGTCCGGTTATGCCGACTTCGTTTATAACGAAAATGCGTCTTTATCGATAACCTTTTCAAGTTCCGTGGCGTAGCTTGGAACGGTTTATAAATTCGGTTATACCAATGCCCACAATAACCGAATGTATTGCCAAACATGGAACCTGACAGTTTCCATGAAAGCCTTAGCACATCGTTTCAGAATTTTGACGTTATTAGTTTTCGAATATATATGTTAAAAACCGCAATCAGTCTATGTCAGTAGGCTTTGTTATCTTTATTGGTGCTTTTCGACTTGCTGTATAAACTAGTCATCTTATACCGATGGTCCGCATTTACTGATAACACTTAACCGGTCCCGAGCCCATTGGTATAACCGGACTCCACTGTTCGTATATATTTTTTGAAAGATTGTTGAATATCTCTGTGAATACGAATATGGAAAGGCCCTTATGTCTGAAAGTAAGCATAATAACCGCGTATGCTTATAACCAAATGAGTCAACATGTCCTGTGGATGGAAGCTGTATTCAGTTAACTGTTATCACCTTCATGTGTGCATGTACATTATGACGAAGAAAAGTATGGGTTATGGGATGTTTTGTTGACTCTGACATATAAACCGTATATATATTCGAGGCAGCTGTCCTGTTAACCAAGTTAAGTTCAAATGCGTCCATTACTGTACAGTACAAATGTGACAATTAGCCTGGCTCACCAGGTTGAAAGGTAGAAAAAGAAAGGCATAAGTAATGTGATGTGATAACTTGATATGTCTAATGTAATATGTATATCTAACCTTATGTTATACTTCTCTGTTGTAATGATTATAAATTGATTTGAGTGAACACTTAGGAGAAAACCTTTAGGGCCCTGCCGGGCCCTATAATTGAAGTTTAAGTGAAGTCCGATGTGAAATCTTGTTTGTTCTCATTACTTCTACTACTCGTATGAAAGAGTGAAGGCAAGATTTTTAGCTCTGAATATACAGCTCTTACGTAAACGTTGTGGTATCCGTGTGCAATAACTCCCGCGTACACTTCCTGTAGCCACAAAACGGCCGTATTGGCAACATTCGATGTTGACGAGGTTTTCTGCCTTTAGGATACTGTCGTTTGCTCTGCTTTTACGAGTACTTTTTTCCTGACGAGTATTGTTATACGTATTGGTAGCATAAAATGTGCCTACTGCCTCTTCCATGTCACTCTAGAACATTTATTATGTAATTCATTACCGTCAGTAGCACATTCAATGAAAAGATTTTCGAAACAGTGGATGGATATAAGTCAAATGAAAGTAAATTAATCAAGTCCTTACGAAATACGCTACCTTAGAGATTCATTAAATTGAGGAACTGCCATCCAATTAAATATTTTTGTAAACTTATGAAGCTAGTACTGTTTACAAACTCATAACGAGTTCTATACACGCTGAAAAAGCAGAAAGTTATAATAGGATCGTTGAACTGTGTTTGTGCTTTATAAACGTAACAAACAACGCAATCAGAATTTCTTGCTTAGGTTCTAGGTTAATGTACGAGAAAGTGTACTCTGTAGAAAAACTGGGAAGTTTCCCTCAGTTGTATCCTTTTTAGATCGAGGTCTTTTGTACCTTTACCAAAGAATATTGGTAATTCGTGCCGCAAGATTATGTCTTGATAACAAATAAACGTAAACAAACGCAGACGAGCGTATCACAATCCGGAACGAGTTATTGAGCACTAGTACTGGAAAGCTATTAATTTCCTGTTAAGACGAACCCCCCTTGTAGGTCATGAGACAAGACCACTCGTGCATTCAGAAACTGCACTTTTTCAACGAGACGCAATTCCGGTTTGCTACAAGATAAATTTTTCCAGTTTTCCTTTTACACTAATATTTGCCCAATGTACAACCAAACAAACTTCCCGAACTGTCTAGTCACTTTGCTGGTTATGAATGTAAATCTAATTGTGCAAATCTTCTTTCTCCCAGATCCGTTCCAACGTGTCATTTGGCCGTCCTATTCTACGCCCCAGTCATGGCCCTTTATCAACAGTCTCCAGTCCTCGGCAATCGTCTCCCAGTCTGGTACCAGTACCTCCGTCGCAGCCGAATCTTTCGGCGAACGCCCATCCCTACCCAAAACCGCGACCGTAACTCCTATATCCGCCGCGCACTTTCCGAGCTTCGAAGAAATGCGAATTGTGGCGGACGCCGGGAACCAAACTGAAACCCCGGAGCCTCCGGAATCATGTTCGACCCCAGATTCCAAAGAAGTTGAGTCGAACGCAAGCGCTGCCGAAGATCATGACTTCAGTGGCCTCAAACTTTTGTCCGAAAGCGTGGAGCGCTTATTACCCCACTCAGCATGTCACCAGGGTGTGATACCCCAAGATACACGATCAGCTCCCAGTAACCTCCCGGAGACCGTGAAACCCCCTGTTGCTTGCGTGAGTGGTGTCAATACGCTTAATGTGCTGTGTGCGTTAGCTGAGCAGCGCATACGGGAAGAGAATATGGCCCCCGAAGCCTCCATTCTAAATTCGGAGGTGCTCAGCCCCCCTGCAGAAGTTAAACCACAAACTGAAGACAATCATCCAGATACTGAAAAGGCTGACGTGAACTGCAATTTCCATGTGGCCAAGTCAGAAAAGCAGGTTAAAGCGTTTGTGGAGAGTCTCGGTACCGCAATGAGCATAGCAAGCCCGAGTAAACCAGCAACGCATGTCATGGAGCCCCATGAGTTAGACATGAGAATCAAGTTGGCCGAGCTACAACGGAGATATAGAGAGAAACAGAAAGAATTGAGTCGTTTAAGTCGTAGAGATCGAGATTCCCATCATTCAGACTCATCCTTGTCGTGTCGGAGTCACGGTAAGAGGCCAGCTAAGACGAAAAAGTCGCAGTCCCTGTCGTTAGATACAGAAAGGTCCACCACGCCCCCGTTCAGTACCACGCACAAACTGCTGCCACTGGCCAAAGCGGCGAAAATCGGGTTAGGGTTACATTTCCCGCCAAACTCAGAGCAGTCGAGCATTTCGGATAGTAATGACGATTTCCGGAAATTTAAGACCAGCTACACGGCAGTGTTGGTATCGGCTTCTGCCAATGCGGCAAGTGCCACCCAGCCTCAACACGTGGCCTCGTCCCCCGCCAAGAAACGCAAACCAGATTTGCCGAAGAAACACGCTGCCAGTTCGCCGGAATGTACCGAAACGATAGTCCACAAGAAACCGAAGCATTTGTATCGCATTTTTGCCCATGGTTCAACGGATAAAGCGCGTGTCAAGCCGAAGTTGAAAGCTGAGGGGAAAAGGAAAAAGTTGTGCTCGACTTCGTCGTCGTCATCGTTGTCGTCCTTGGCGACGGGTGATGGAATAGAACATCATTTCGCGGTATTAAATCTGACGGATTCGCAACCTGCGCTAGCGGTAGTACCGGATGTTGTTCCTGCAAAAAGTGGTGCTACTAAGAGTAAGAGCGGGACGAAACGGAAGGTAGCCAAAGCACCAGCTCCGGAGCAAAAATTACAGGAAGCCCCGTTAGTAACGACGAGTCAGATGGTTTCTTGTGCCATTGTGCCGGAGGAACTCCGGGACGGACTACGCGTACTGGTACGACTCGATGACACGCTTTTCCATGGAGGGCACGTGACAGGTATCCGCCCACCTGATATTTACGGCATTGTAGTGGACGGCGAACGGGCCAGTCGACCCAGGATATATTCCAGGGAAGAAATCCTCCAAGAGGCGGTAAGCAAGGAACAATTTTTGGCCCTAGTAGTTATAAAGCATTTCAATTTGTCGTTTTTCGTGATTTTTGTCTATTTATTAAATTAGACTAGAAATTACCGTCAGTAAAGTAGAAACTTAACTTTAGTAATTGTCAGTAAAGTATAAATTTAATTTTTTCGGGATAACCCTTGTCCACGCTGGTCTACTTAAACTGGGGTAACTTG
Organism: Triops longicaudatus; assembly: GCA_022885665.1. NCBI lineage: Eukaryota > Metazoa > Arthropoda > Branchiopoda > Notostraca > Triopsidae > Triops > Triops longicaudatus. Next base: position 57,083 of record JAGQDJ010000190.1, read on the forward strand.
TTCAGATCCAAACGACATCAAAATCTGCTTACTTACGCGTGTTATTACTTGTCTGCGTAGTGTAAATGCAGTTTTCCTGCATAACCCATTTCATACAATTAATTGACGTGACAACCTTGGTTAACATGTTGGGTTAGTTTCAAACGACGTCAGTCGTACTATTGACACTTGAGATATAATAGCGCTACATCGAAGTGCAACTGCCTCTATGTGAGCTTACCCTTGCTCACAATGCATAGCATCTGTTAACTTAGTTTACCTTCCGATAATATTATAGTTAGCACAGTCGGCCTTCTCGTGTCCGTTAGACACGCAATTGAATCGGATTGCCGAAAAGCTGATTAACCTAGGCAAAATACTTTTACAGTATCAGTTACAATATGTGAATGTTTTTAAAAAATGTAACTGTGTAAAGGTACACAGATTTATTAAATTTTGTAAAAAAAAAATCGTATTTTTTTAGTTTTAAAATGTCATTTCGGATTTCAACTCTAATGTGGACTGATTCGTCGCAAATCTAATATCAGTTTTTTTTTCGTAAGCATGTGCATACAAACAGTAGAGATGGAAGAGAGCAGAGTCTATTCTTCATGGTTGCTTTTAGTTATTACCTTGTTAGAGAAGTAGAGCTATCTTATGCAAATTAACTGATGTTCATACATAATTTTAACCTGGGTTAACTGGGTAATTTAACTTCAAACGATCTGAAGCCGAGTATAATCGAATTGTATGGGAGATGTTCATGTTTTGAACTTGCGGTCTCGTACTGATCAACTAGTTGTAGCTGCGCATAACTAGAAAAACGTTTCAATTCTGTTTGTATGTAAAGCGAAACTTATGATTGAAGAGAACTTTTCTTGGGTAAACATTCTTAGTTCAAAGCGGATGCTTTTTCGACTAGGCATGGATTGTTCCGTTGCCTGAGTTACATCAGTAGTAACCCGAGATGCCTTTGAAATGCTAAGGACAGAGTATTCAAATTGTAGTTTAAGAAATCTTAGAGTTACCAAGAATGCTACTTCAACCTGTCGCGAAAAAATATAACAGTAGCTTGGTTGAATTATTTGTAACTGGCAGCTCATATTACGCAACTTTTTGTGGAAAGATAACGATTGGTTTTCTGGAAATGTAGATATGTTACCTTTGGTTATTGCCTAGTGAAAACATGGTTCTTTTTCTGTGCGAACTTTTAGTATGCAATATTTCTCTTAAATTTGGTGTGCTTTGTAAATGTAGTGATTAGTTTTAGAACTGATTGAGTCTCAAATAGTTTTAGCTGGCTTGAAGCTTTTATATTTTCGCAATAAGTTCCGTATGGAGAACAAGGGACACAAAAAGCAGCGAGCAGAAACTTGAATAGTCTTAAATGAAATGTAAGCTCAGAAATGCATGAAGAATGCTAATTCGGTAAAAAGGCAATATCTAGTGTCTGTGTAGGATGAAAGGATTTTTTTTTTAATTTGCATAACCGATATAACTCCTACAGGTTTGTTTTCTTCTTTCGTGGAGAAATATTTGTATTGTTGTTGAGAGACCCCCCCCCCCTTAACGCGTCCTACCTTTCGAACTTTTTCTGGGTAATCGAACATTCATCGTTACCTTGACTTGCCGTTAGTGTAGCTTAAAAACGGCATTAACCTGGGTTACTGTTACTATCCCTCTACATAACCTCGAAAAACAGATATAAGTGCTCCACAACCTCGAGTTTTATTCCCATTTTTACAAGACAGATGGAAAGGTAATACTCGCATGCTTTCAGGGATGCATTTATATGTTCTGTTCCAATAGCAACGACCTGTAAAACATTCCAGGGCTTTTCTCTCCCAAGTTTTCCTTGTCCAGCATTTTCTCTCCAAAGTAGCCGTGCTACCCAGGTTAAATGCCAGACGACTAAGTGCAGTACGTGATAATCTCGCTTTATAATGTATGGATAAGCTACATTATAGTTCGAATGTGAGAAGCTCATATGTAAAACCAGTTCATAGATCGTGTATCTACATATCGAGTTCATATATCAGCATGATTAAATTTGCGATTACTTAGTGGAAGTCGAGAATGTCTAAAGCAGAGCACAGTCCTGTTTGCGAAAACATTTGGAAAAGATAAGCACAGAGAATTGAATCAATTTCGTTGGGAAGCAAAATTTTAGGAAATTGGAGTCTAGGGAATCTCCGAAAACGTTCCTGGTCCTTAAAAAAAAAAGAACTGAGAACTGAACTTACAATTTCTTATATCGGCTTCGCTAAATGCTGGAAAGAGTTTCGATTACCGTCTATTAACAAAACACCACTGCACGTTTTGCGTTGTTCAAAGAACAAATTCTGTGAATTGAGGGACATTTTCGTTCCTAGAAGTCAGATAAGGAGGAATTTGGCACACAAAAACTAGCTTTCCGAGCTGGTTAGACATGCTTGATTCCATCATGGGGAAAAGAAACAAGAGCACAATAACTGTGGAGTAGCTTATCTAACGTCTTCTTTTACATCACCACTTTTTTGCGTCTTAGTCATTGGAGAGTCTTCTCGGAAACGGATTTCATTCTAAGCTGTCAAGATTAGATCCCACATGCCGTTCTGTGTTACAAATTGTTATCGTTTTTATAGTAATACGTATTTAGAACAGTATTGTTACCGTCTGCCATGTTCCTATTATGTTCTTATTAGCAGGACCAATATTTCGTCCTCTTTGTTTGTACTTTTTTGTATGAATATTGTATTGACACTTTTCTTTTGGGTCACAATGCATATAGATTTTGGAAGTACGACCTTCTTTCGCGACTCAGTTACCGCCTGGCACCCGCGTTTGCGCCTACTGGAGTCAGCAGTCCAAGTGTCTTTATCCCGGCGTGATCGCCCCACCGACCCCAGCTAATGAGCCTATCATGCCATCTACGGGTCATCGTGCCGTTGAAGAAGAGTTTGAAGTCGAATTCGATGACGGTGACAGTGGAAGGATCTCCATCAGCGAAATTCGTTTGCTACCTCCGGATCATCCAGTCATACGTAAGCTGAGTAGACGTTTTCACAAAGAGTTAATGACTTGTTACTAACAGAGTTGTTATTTCATTATTTTTGTAAAGAATATGATCCAAACCCGTTACTTACCCTGGAAAGGCGACGAAGACGACCTTCGGGCTACGTCGATACCAAAGTCGAGAAAAGGGAATCAGCCAAGCAAGATTCCGGCGCCTCAAAGGTGACACAATCAAAGGAGGAGCCAACGGTCGTGGAAGAGCCTGCTTCCAAGAAGTGCAAAACGGAGGAAACAACAATAGCTGTAACGGAACAAACAATACCAGCTGAGAAGCCAGACGTCAAGCAAGACAAAGTGATAGTGAAACTAGATTTGCACAAAGCCGAAAGTTGCAAAAGCAAGCGTAAACACAAGAAAAAGCACCGGCACCATCATCGTCGGCATAAGAAAAAACACCGCGTAAAGGAAGAAGATGTCGAAGAGGCTTGGACCGTAGAGACATCTTCGTCCCCTTTGCCTTCAGCACCGTCCGTACCTGCCGGAGAAGAAGAAGAAAATGAAGTTGAAGAGGCTGCAAACAATGAGGAGGAGTCGGAAGAAATGACTGATGAAGTTTCGGAGCCCGATATGAAAAAGCGAAAAAAGAAGGAGAAAAATGAAACCAAAAGCAAAATGGCGGCCTTTCTGCCGAAAAGGCAACTTTGGCGGTGGTTGGGAACGAGTTTCAAAAAAGCTTCCAAAGGCAAAGGCCGTAAAGAATTTTATAAGGCAATCCACAGAGGCAAAGAAGTTATTCGGGTGAGAATCTTAACTTCAAAAGACCAAGACACACAGACAGAGAGATGAACGCCTTTGTCTTTTTAGGTCGGTGACTGTGCCGTGTTCCTTTCTTCGGGCCGTCCGGACCGACCTTATGTTGGTAGAATTGAGCTTTTGTGGCAGTCTTGGGGAGGATCCATGTCTGTACGCGTACGATGGTTCTATCATCCGGAGGAAACGTGTGGGGGAAGGAGACTTGCGACTATTAAAATGCCTGTAAATTTCAAACTCATTTTATTAATACGAATGTTGCATTGTTTTGTTAGCAGTTTCGAGAGAAATATCTGCTAATTATTGTTTTCTTTTGTTTTCAAAGGGCGCCTTATTTGAGTCTCCGCATGTGGACGAAAATGATGTACAAACCATATCCCATCGTTGTCAGGTGGTTCCGTTGCCAGAATTTGAGCGCTTAACCGCCACCGCAGAACAGCGCGATCCGACAGATGGGAACTCGGATTTGTATTATCTGGCAGGGTTTTATGATCCCACCTCGGGACACTTAACTGTTGAGCCTGGGGTTTTAGGTCCGTAAATTTAGTTCAACAAAAGAAGAACTGTAAGGGATAAGATACAGGACTGTGCGGTGACGCAAGGCATGGTGGCAGAAGGATTTAGGAAACGAAGTGCAATGAGAAGATGGACTGAGAGGTGCAATTGGCAATGTTTGAGAATCATTCATTTTGTTAGTCAAAGCAGTTTTTTTTCTCTGTACGAATATTTACCTATAATTCTCGTTTGACGCAAAGTTTACTGCGCCTTTTCATGATCTATGGACGTTTTGAAGTGAAAACCGGCTCTAAAGTTGGAAGCGCTTTTTAAGTTGATTATCGGTCCTCTTTTTGTTTAGCTTTCTTTCAGAAAAGACAATCTACTTAGACAAATAGGAGGGCCGATAGAGCTTTTTATTTATCTTCCGTGAATTTCATTCATCTTCCTTTCCTTTGGATATTTGTCAGATTTAGGCCCTTTTCGTAAATTTCTTAAAATACTGTATTTCAGGACTGATGGTATTGGGAGTGTCAGGCACGGTAAATTTTCTCGTGCAGTTTGCGAAGTTTTGTTAAGGTTTTAATTTGTCATATCTTTTTTTCTGGAAAGATAACAGTATATACTTTTGCCGGTGTTTTGGGCTAGTAACTGTTCTAGCATGACACTATGCATTACCTGCGTCATGTATGTGATAGGGAGTGAATATTCGCGAGGATGGTGGGCGTTTGTAATATTGGGGGAAAAAAGGACGAAAGTAACCGAATGGGAGTAAAAGAGATATTTTTATGCAAACAAGTTTTGTGTGGTGTGGCATCATGGGCTCCTTTTTTGACCAATAAGCCCACAACATATGAAAAACGCGTGCAAGGACATACTCTTCCCTAGCTTGCATGTTGAAGCTCTGCTAATAATGCTTGTGAGCATATGTAAAGCTGTGTCTTCTATGCTCTTGATTGCCAATATCATGTATCATTTTGTATAGTCATGCGGAAAGACTCAATTGGAATTTTGCGAATTTGCTTGTTTTAATGACTCGTCAAACTTGGCAGGGCAGAGGGAACGCTACTTCAGAACAAGAAAAACACGACCTGCTAGTAAGTGTAAGGTCGTGGAGTCTGTAGTATATTTGCATTTGTTGGCGACATGGGCCAACAAATGCATAGTGTTGGCGATATGGGCCATATCGCCACAAAGTCCCTACATACTGTACAGAGACTCGTACGACTCTCAAATTGGACGTGAGATACACCGCAGATGCTATACGTGGAATGCTGTGCAGTCATAATTCGAAAACTTATTCTAGCCTCGCTGGAAACGTTCGACCTGCTTCGGCAAAACTTTTTTTCGTTAACATTGGATTTCTACGTTGATTTTGAAGCGCTTGCTGAAGGATAACGTAAATTTTTCCCGTAAGATTCTCCTAAGTATTACTGAACTAAATTTTTTTTTCAATTATTCCGTATTAGAATTGAGTAAAAAATTTTCGAATACACTTAACTGTGAACCAGATTTTCGCAATTCTCCGTCTGGAATTGTGTCCCAACGTTCCGATTTTTTCGACGTTTTATTGATTATTTTTTTGGAAAAAATCTTGACACGTTTCATTAACAGTTTTTTACATGTTCTATATATTTAAAATTGTATACTTTTTATTTATTAACCATTCTTAAACTTGCATTTCGACTCGCAAAAATGAAACTCCAAAAACTTCCGGGTGCAGGACGAAAGAGCCCAACTAGTACTAACCATATAATACTAACCACATTATGCTAACCACTAACGCTAACCACCTAATTTGAACCCCCTAATGTTAAAGTATTCAATATTAACCATCTGCTTACTCCCGTAGCCAGGATTTCGTTTCGGAAGGAGATTCCGTGAGTTTCGGGGAGTTTTTCATTTGCAACTTTTCTTGACATTTAATTTTTGCCTATATTCATCGTTCTAAAATAAAAGTGTCGCGGGTTTTAAAACCCTCAAACCCCAGTCTGGCTAATAGTTTGCACACAGAGCTTATTACCTAACGCTTAAATAAAATATATACTTATTTGCACTACGTGGGTTCTTTTGACTTTTGGGTTCTTCAGTCCTGCACCCGAATTTCCCCATAGATGACAGGATCGTCGCGTAAACATGGCTTTCTTTAACTCCTTTAAAGCGTTCATACTCCAAAACTTCGTATAGTTCGGGTGAATTTCTCTTCGAATAATTTATATTACCGTTTAACACTCAATTTGAACTTTTCTATTGTTCGTAGTTTTTTCGACATTTTACGCGTCCAATTTATTAAAATTCACACGTGTTGTGAACGGTCACGATGTTCGGATTCCAATCTAAATTTATTTGCTCCCTTTCGAGAAGATTAACTTGTGATCAGCTATTAAAAAGTCACTCTACTTACGGAGTATTTGAAATACAACATGGAGCGCAAATTCAGTGCATCAGAAGAAATTGTGACGTGAGTTTAAAATTGCCTTTTCCTAGCCGGCCTTACTTCAGATCTCTTCCTTTGCGAGACGAAACGACAAATCATACCGAGCCAGTTACTGATGACCTCGGTTTCCTTCAAGAAGACGTTGAGAATCTCTTGGAAATATGTAAAGTCTCGGGAGAACAGTTATATAACATTCGTGTGAATTTCATAGAGCTTGGATTAGAACCCAGTAGGATTGTAAGTTTGCTGAAAAATTATCCTGAAATAGTCAGAGCAAACCGAAATCATATCAAGCAGCAGTACAGCAATCTTCGTGTGCTCCATCTCTCACAGAAGGAAGTCAGAGACGTGGTCGAAAAATGTCCTTTAGTTCTCCTAGTCCCTACGAAGCGAGTGCGAGCGACAGCCGATCTTTTGAGTAATCATTTTCGTGACAGAGAACTCGGGAAAATTTTGACATCAATCCCAGAAGTCCTTTGTGACTCGGTAGATGTTTTAGAGAAGAAGATCCAATACTGCACCGAAGAGATGGATCTTAAGCTACCCTTAGCCGCCAAGTCCAAAGTCCTTGCTTGTGATCTCGACACGCTGAAGGTTCGACATTCGTTTCTCCAAAAAGCTGGTCTCTACGTGGCAGCAAAATCGGCTCCTAATACCCACAGGAATCAGAAAGGCAAAGACACCAGCCCCTCCATATCCAAGATCATGCTTGCTAGTGACGAAGGTTTCATCCGCCTTTTTCCTTCCTTAAGCGAAGAGGAATTTACTGTCTACCAGCAACTATATTTCTCCGCATTGGACGAAAACGACGACGAAGACGATGAATTTAGCGATTATGAAGACGAGGACGAACCAGAAGATAGTCCGAACTACGACAGAGAAAAGAAAAGTTTCAATGAACGTTGACCGTCAACTAAATATTGCTAATTCATTTGTGTCCTGCAAATAGCATTATCAACCTTCGTTATAGAGCCGTATTTTGTAAGAAAAAATAAGTCATAATAAACAGCTTAAGGTGTATTAATAAAAGAGCGGGACCACTATCGTAATCTTACTTACACGTGATCGTTAAAGTTGTGAAGTTGAGTAGAAGCCCTCTTATATAATCTCGCAGTAGTTAGCGACAGCCTTTGTCAAGCATAATTTCATTACTTGCTCTGCAGGTGCGACCATACAATAATGCCATTTCCAATGGATTCCAGTGAGTAATGCGTAGTGAGATTACAGCTCTTGGCAGATGAGATTCCTTTAAGACAACTACTAAAGACTGAACTGAGTATTCTAGGTCGTTTACTTCTTTTATCACGGTTCAATGTTATTTCGCGACGAATGATTAACTAACCAGACAATCATGTAAGAAAAAAAGCCAGCTCCTCTTTTATTCAACTTTCCCGCATCCATGACGATACAGAACGAGAAATGGAAAACAATAAGAACAAATATGGTAAGGACGCACACGCACTTAGAAAACTTTCTCGTTTCGTCTACTTCTCCCGGAATAGAGCGGATTCGTTGGAGAAAAAGAAAGGTCTTCGCGACAAGGTAACACCTTGCAATTTTTCCATCCTCCTGAATTAGTCTTCATTGAAATGAAAAAGGAAAAATAGTACTTTGATCTGAACCCCCGACACATTGCATGGAATGGAATCAACCACACCTGCAGAACAGCAGAGAGAAAAACCAACTAATACAAGCTTTTTCTTAGAAGAGGGGGAAAACGACAATGGTATCATGAAATTGAGCTACTCCACTCATAAAAAAAAACTTGCGTTATATACAGTGCGCGTCTACAAGTCTGACCATTTCTTCTTCCCCAACCCGCATCACGCCGAAAACAGACATGGTGAAACCGAAAATAATAATAAATTGAAATTAACAAAGGAAGGGTTAGTTATAAGGCTACGATGTCACAAGGTCGTTCCTTATAAGCTTCTTGTCTACCTGAATTTAAAAAATACGCACTTTCCCTCCCCCCACAAAAAACAAGGTGCATAATGGTTCCAGCACGGTGGGGTAAATTCTTCGGAGGCAGTTGGCTCGGCTAGAGTCACGGAGTTGAAGCCTCATCCATTTCGCTACAAAAATAAACAAATACATCCCACCGAATCAATATGCATGGCTCGTACACACAACCGTGAGAGGGGTTCGTCCATGTTAGGGAAACTTTACAGCAATAGGCATGGGCTTCCTTCTAATGAGGGGAAAACGTTCCGTTGAGCAAAACTCAAATCATACATGCAAGGACGTTTTCTTTGTATTTAGTCTAAATCAAGGCTAAGTCGCCTCCCATTTTCGAAGATAAAAAAGAAAAACTAAGGGCCCGTTCACACCCATTACGACATAAGGCGAGTCACGTCACAATGTCACCAGTCCGTCACGAAACGATTGCTTTCTTTTATCACACTCCACGTTTCTAGCCACTGTAGCATTTCAAATAATTAAATAAGATGTTTAAAAATGAAACCTCATCCTTGAGCAGTTGGACTGTTAGTATGAACAGGCCCTTAGACAGAAGATCATTGAAGAGAAATAATAGGAATCAGTAAATTTAAATTAAGGTTCGTCTTATAACTTACTTAAATGAGGGCATGGTTCTCCGGTTCAGATTGAGGTGCAGGGTACTAGAAACAAAGTCAGAAAAGGAATGACGCACGGGAAAAAAAAAACACAAGAAAACTAAATAAATCTCAATGAACTTACTTTATCCGTACTATTGTCCAATCCCGCTGCAATACTAGCTACTTTTAATTCTTCCGAGGACAAGTACGAGCTAGAATCTTCATTCACGGCAACAAAAGAATTTGAATCGTCCTGAAAGACAACTCCGTTGTTTTTAGTTACTTAATAATTGTTTGAAAAAAGAAGGGGAGGGTAAACTTGCTTCGAGACCAGGAATAACTTCTTCCCTCTTACTCTTCTTGACACCAACATCACGGATGTCCGGAGCTGATCTTTTTCGTGTCATGGTTCCATTTCCGTTCAAAGAAGTGTCTACGCCAGCCGCAGCCAGGTTGCTGCTGGAAACTGTTCGCCTGTTACGGAGAATTACGGTCTGGGGCAAATAGGCACTAAGCTGTCTCCTAATGACACAAACAGATATTTCGTGATAGTTGCCAAAGCCATTACAATACAGTCTACAAAATTAACTGATATGCAAAATGCTATAATCATCAACAACAAAAAATAGTACTAGAGAAAATATATCCATGATAATAAAACTGTAACAAAACAAAAACTAAAATTAATGAAATTAAATAAAAGACGTAAAAACAGGCAATAAAAAAGGGTTTCACCGATTTGCTGAAGAAATCTTACCTTCGGACGTGTTTGGCTTCAATCTTCATTCCTTCCTTAAGCATTTTGGCATTTAAAGCTTGACGATGCACAGGTTCTGTAAACGACTGAATATCTGAAGTTAAATCTATGTTGAGATTGTCTACTTTCTTAAAATCGAGCCCAATAAACCACATGGTGCTATGTACATCCCTATCAAGAAAAATAAAGTAAGAAAACCTCGACTCGACTATCGAATTTGACGTGTACTTTTCAGGTTGCAAAGGTGGAAAACATTCAGGATTCACATGAGCTAATGCGATGTGAGGGTTTCGCTCCAAGGCAAGAATAAGGTGTCGAATCTTTGATTCCACTAACCCCACCCATTCTAATTGGTCTTCTGCTGTCGCTGAACTTGCAATCAACACAATAAAATGCCTAAAACATATGAATAGGAAATAAACGAGGAAATTCCAGTTCTGCTTTTCAATGCACTGCGTGAGTATTAAAAAAAAGTCGAGTCGAGAGTTACCTAAACTTCAGGAAGAAATTCGGGGGTTCGAATAGCTTATCCCAGGTCGCTTTTCCAACCATGATATCTTCCGTTAGGGCTAAACCTAGTCTAAATTCTTCTTGCATGACAGCCCTCGTCGATAATGAAACGTTGAAGGTAGAGTTCTGCTGCGGGTACGCAGGAGTAATAATTGGCATTAAATGATACCTGTCAGACACGTTCACCTGTGACATATTCGGTGAGAAAACGAATACTAGTGTAGTTTTCGGTAACCTACTCTTGGATCCCAGACAGGAAACCCTAAATTCACATTTTCTGGCTGCTTCAATAACACGGGTTGGGGCCAATCCCATTTGGAGAATACGAGAAAGAATTTCTGTACTAAAGTGGCCGCAACGGCATTAGGATATAACTGGCAGGTACGAGCGACAAGCATGGCCCATGACACGCCTCCCAAATAACCCAACACGTTACTGTATATTCCATGTTCTGACGAAAAAAAATTTTACGGCGTAATTATTTTTTTCAATTATTTTTTAATCTGTGAAGTGGCTTACTTTTGGCCCAAAGTTTGATAGCTCGCAGAGCTAACCTAAAATTATCGATGTTAGGTACTAGTCGCAGGATTTCGTCAGTTACACGGCAACCATTTAGGCTTCTTACACACTTGGTATCTAAGTTCTTTAACAAATTGTCATCTTTCAAGTCCTATTGTTAGACAAAAGCGTTGTGAACCCAAACTTTATTGAAACAATATAAAGTACCATTGAATCTGGAATTTCTTTCAGAGCCAGTCTGGCAAACAACATATCTAACTCAATGCCGTCAAAATTCATCTTAATAACGGGAACAAATGCTTCTTCAACAGCCTAAAGAGAGAATTCACAAGTAAAAAACGAACTGCAAGAAAAATTAATAACAAACAGGTCATTACCCTGAGTTCAGATGCTTCTGGCTGCTGCTTTAATAACTCATAAAAAGAAGAAAAATAATCTGATCTATCAACATGTCTCGGAGCTACGCACAGTGCGTCAATATCAGCACCCTTGTTGTGAACCCCGAGCCTGTACGAGCCGAAGGTGTAGATCTTGCCGCCAACTTGGTCAGCGACACTTGGAGGCATATTCTTTTTTAAGGAAACATCCCTGATCCATTGTTTGGCTAACGCGTTTACTTTACTCAGCACTTCCATTCTAAGAACGGGGGGAATAAAAGGAAAAAAAGGTAAATGAACTTTGTTTACGTCATCAAAACTAACGGAAATTCCACCTGTGGTTCAACTCCTCTTCGGATTCGAAGACGCCATGTGGTCTTAGCGCATCTTCCAACTCTTTTGTTCTCTGAATATCAATGGGTTTAGCATGGGCTAAACTGATGGCAGACGTCATGCCCAATGTGGCCTTTTGTTGTTGACTTGCATACTGCCCGCCCGAGTTGGAATTTTGATTCTGTGACGGTGACGTTCCCCAGTAGCCCCCACTCATGTTGAACACATACGCAACTCTTTCAACTCAACAAACTGAAGCAGAGCCAAAACCTATTTTGCGAAAAAAGAGATATTAATGTAATGTTAAATTTTAAATAAATTTACAGGAGAAATTCCAGCGCATGGAGACTGTCCAAAGGAAGTGCAACAACATTGAACTTTCTGATCACAGATGCTAGAATGTTCGCACATCCCCTTGTGCTCTTAGAGAATATAATGATTAATTTCACTTTGATGTGACTCAAAAGATGGATAGACAACCTACTTTTGTACAAACAAAACTTTTTTCACAGAAAAAAAACTAACGTTACTCCATTCCGGCTTGAAGCTTTCTACATTCGCAAAACAAAGGTAGTATCACAAGCTACCACCAGATGGCGAAAATACTTCGCGCCTTGCACAAAATTTTTGCATTAATTTCCTGACGTTCACTTTCATTCTTTTAACAACTGAAAGTGAACTTGCCAAATTATTAAGTGTAGTGAAAGCTCCAGAAATTGGTGTATCCTAATTAGGTGTTAAAAGATTACCAAGGAGGCAATGATGGTATTTGCAGAGTAAAAGGTAAGAAACTCGAAAACTCGAAAGCTAGTTTTGTGAACGAATTTCAAAAACATTTTAGTTGTTAGTTGATTTCTTTCACTCTTTAAAAGGTCAAATCAAGCCCGAAATGCGTGACTGGACGTATGATTTGAAAAATAGTGTTTCACCATAGTAGTTCACTAGGCTGCGTTTCCACTGGCATCTTAATTCGTTTTGCCGATCGAAGTGAAACGGTTTACCGCGCTGTTTTCGATTGGCAACACGTGTTTATATGATTTGGGCTGTATTAGAAAGGTTTCTCTTTCACGAGAACGCATTACCAAGCTAAGTAACTCATTAATCCGTTTTATGTCGCTTGGTAACACGTAATAAGATGGCGTTGGAAACGCAACCTAGAAGTCCATAAGTCAATCCTATCCAGTCTTTGCGGTACCATTCCTAACGCCGAGTAAAAGAAATGCCGGTTTATCCAAGAAAGGCTTGCGAAGTAGCATTAAAAAAAGTTAAGTCTGAAACAGCGACTGTTCGAAATGCTAGTTCGAGAGAGCTTATAACTATGATTTGCAACGCTTTTGTCACATTTTTACTTTACTTTCTAAAATAGTGGTGACCAGAATTCGCGTAATTAAAAATGAGAGTAGACGACGAGAGGATGTTTTTATTATCATTACAAGTAGAACACTATTTTTCACAATAATCTGAATCGAAGGATACTTGACAAATAAAAAAAAAATAAAAAATCGAACGGAAAAAATGCTTTAGTAATCGGTGTATGAGATTGTGATGAGATAATTTATTGCAGTAGTGCAAATACATGTTGTAGTCTAGACCAAAGCAACACAAAACACGTCTGTTTCTTAAAACGGCTACGTCACGGAATTTTATCATTTTTGTCATGTTAGAGTCAACTTGTACATTTAATTGTTCACAATATTTCTTTATCATAAGTAAGTAATATTATCTGGATTACTCGAGCTCTAAAAATTTCTGGAAATGCAGAAATAAAGATTAATTTGCTAAACACGAAGGAAGGTGTTAAATTTGGTCGCAAACTCAATGCTCTTAATTACAGATTATTTCATGTATGAATGATTCAAACTTCTAATAACTATTTAAAAAAAACTTTGGATGCAAAAACACGCTTGTATTATGTCACTCTAAAGAGCGTAACGCGCACGTCGAAAAATAAATGGCTTTTCCCGCTTTATTTCCTTCGTGAGCGCTGTCCGTTACACTGCAAACGCCCTTGTCATTTTCACTATGGGTATTTATGTCCTAAACGGAGAATTATGTTACTCCGTTCCAGTTTCCTACTGTGCATGTCTTCACTTTTCTGAAAATCGTAGAACAAAAATGCGTGCCAATTTTTCTAACAATAGAAATAGCATGTATTTACAAAAAGGCGTAGAAAAACACTTGATGATATCGTACCACTCAAAAATATTGAAAAATGAAAAATCACACGTTCGTGTTTAAGGCCAGAAATCAAATATCACCGCCCATTCAGCTTGGAAAAGAACCACAACAGAGTACAAAAAGTTTCATACTGATGCCCTAAAAATTATCCAGCGAGACTACTCGATGTATCCAAAAAATTAGAGATTCTAGAAAGCTTCCCTAATAAAAACGTGGACGTTTCGTCGCTTGAAGCGTTCCGGCCACGTAAGTGTGAAATGATTCCATGGACGGAGTCAAATTCTTTTGGCGACGCAGTCGAACACATAAAAGACAGGAGAACAAACCTAATGCCACGTAAAGCACAGCTCCAATACCTAACAGAAACATAATTACTGAAAGAATGCAAGGAAAACTTCGAAAAATGCATTATTACCAGCAATGGCACCCCATGTACCCGCTCTCAAGCACAGGGATTCGGATGAGTTATTACCTGTTGGAAAGTCATAGTTAGTAACCCTGAGTTGTAACATGCAGTCATTACATTCTTTACGGCACCCTTCTTGAAAACTCAACTTACCGGAAGTGGCGGCCGTTGACTCGCGAGACGGCTTTTCGATGTCATCTTCCACCAGCACTTGCAACGCTTGAAACAAACTTAGATTTTCCGACAAGCTACTGTTGGTCTCTTGCTTCATTTTCAACGCCGACGTTTCTTCAACAGAGCGTACGTCACGTTTGTTTATCTCTCGTGCATTCCGCCAATAACAAGGTTGATTCTATGGGAAAAGTTTGAAATTGTGTTTTATAAAACTGCACAAAAAAAGAATAACTACGCTAGAATAACACAAATAGACATACTGGACAATGTCCGTGACACATTCTCACATCGCACTCGATGTACAATGCCGGGCTGCCAGTGAAGCGGAAAGCTTTCATGTAAGCAAACACTTGAGTCTCATACAACCCCGAATCCGACCAAGTACCTCGGAAGCGGCTTATCAATTTTTCGTCCACTGGACATCTATTTCATCGTACCAATGCATAAGCACAAATACCTTACCATAACTAAAACATTCAATATATTTTACCCATGATGGTCGATCAGTTGAATTCGCTTATTTGCTCCATTGTGTGCGTAACAATCACTTACAACTAAGTCGAATCCATCTAAACAATAAATATTGGTTACAAAAAATCTTTAACAGGAATCACGCAGAAACTTTCATTCATAAGCAATTAACTGATCCAGTAAGTGCTGCTATCTTTGCGAAACCAAAGATGCCATATTGGATAACGCTTCCGCAGTTAAGCCACGTAAACGGAATTTCTGACATGGCAGAATTGAATATAACGACATTGGTATCCAAGATGGCGTTGTTCGATTCGCAAAGATAGTATGAAATAATCGAGCAGTACGCTATGAACTACAAGTACAGTAGATGCGTAAATTAAGGCATACCAAATTTGCTTCTCATGTAGATAATCAAAGTCAAAGGATCCCCAACCCGGACGGGTCCAGTAATTCGACTTCCTGTACTGCCGTAACCTCCTCTGATTTCCATGTGGCACTCAGGAGGTGATAGCGTGAACGACAACGGGTTCCCAGTGGCCACTCTATGGAACAAACACGAATCCATACATGTATTAGCTTTGTCGCCCGGAAATGCAAACATTCGTTCTGGCGGCTAACGTCTTGTTCGCTTACTCGACATCTAAGAAGGGGAAGGTCACTGTCTTCCAGAAATCGTAGCCATACTCGCAAGTGACTTTGAAATGCTCGTCCCATTCTTCTTCGATTAAGGGATTATATTGGATGCTCAACGTGTTCCACATGAAGTTTTTCTATTAAGGAAACCAATAAATCACGGTAGTAACGAGTCAAGTAATGGTGTACGAAAACGGTAAAATGCCAAGAAAGTCTGTGATTAACTATTTAGTCATGCTAGTTAGCTTACAATCCCCTCCCGCTTTTTGTGGCAGTTCAATAGCAAGTAAACGTATAATCTTCGTTTGCATGAACCGTGACGGACCCGTTTTCGCATCGGACATGCCAATCTCGGTCATCATATAAAAAAGGAACGACATGAATCAAAGCAAGGCAAACAATAAGCGGTGCCAATAACCCTTAGGGTCCCACCAAGAGTGGACAAATATCTAATGTTTTAGAAGAAACCAAAGACAAAAACAGCACGCACGCTTCTCGGAACCACAATGGTGAAGTGATAGCTTCATCCCAATCAGACAAAAGCTTAAACAGCACTTACTGATGGTTCTTTACGTCCGTTCTGGCTATGAGTATTCCCACCGAGTGTACCACAGCGATTCAACTTGATGAAAAACTCGTACTCGTCCCTACCGGTCCCGTTCACATACATACATGTTGTATCGTAGGAATAACCTAGAATTTCGCGTTAAACTCCCCTGATTTATTCAAATTCTGCTTCATTAATCAAACGTACTCGAAGAATAAATGAGACCCACAAACGACCCGTTGAAACGAATGCGAATCTTCATGACGTCATCCAAACAGTCGGCTTCGACATCTAGGTAAAACATTGTACCATTAACACATATTTCACAATAAATATGATTAAAATTTAACTGAGTAAATAATAACGAAATAAAAATTGAAAATCCATCAACAGATATAAATAAAAGAAAAAAAGCCTAGCACGCAATCAAAAAGTTAAAGAAGTAAATAATGATTACTTAAATTAAGAGAATACATAAGAATTCAATTAAATAGCGAAAAAAAAGTCAGTGAATAATAAAAACTAACAGAAATTAGTCAAAACAAAAATTGAGAAGCAATTTTCAAAATAATCACAGAGACAGTACAAAAATAAAAACAATACCGTAATACGGAAGGAATACTAGGTTTTAACGTACATGTAACTCGGGTCATATTTTTGAGCATATTGACGGCTTTATTTTTCTCGTTGTCCCATCGGTTTTGGTTAGGTTTGCCCCATGAAGTGACAGCATTGTTGTTGATGGCAACGTCAGGTACTGGAGGGTAGGGTTTGTCACCTACGGGTCGGTTGGCAATGAAGTGAGTCGGGCGTGTGCTGACCGAAGTGAAAGGCCGTTCAGAAGAAGCTGTAGGTCTGCCAAAATTTGGTCGAGACGAGCCTGGTTTCAAGAACACGAGATCTGGTCCCGGCCGATCTGTTTGACCGAGGTTGGGACGGTCAAAGACGACAGGTGCATCCCCAGGGTTATAAGCGTTTGAAGGCCGATTCGGTTGACTGATGGGCCGTGGGTTGAAGGAGCTGGGTGGCCGGATCCGCGCGTAGATCACGTCTTCGCCGGTGCCGTCTCCTGTATCGGCACGAGACTCGCCAGGACGGTTGCGACCGCTAAAAACTATGGCTGACGCCGAAAGGTCTGACGCAGCTGATTCCTGATCAGCTTCCTGCATTTCAGAAGAATGAAGTCATTTCCCCGATTCTCCTCGGTTTGGTATTTAGATACCTATTTTTACTTTTTATTTTTAATAATTTTAAAAACGTACCAGTGACAATGTAATTTTCTTCGGAGTAGTAGGGGTAGTGACGATGATTTCAGCTGGTGTCGTAAAATCAGTACCCATGGTGTAAACCGGTGAAGTATTTGATGGGGTCGTTTCCTTGGAAGGGCTATCTGTACTTCTTCGAGCAGAGCTTGAAACTGTTTTATTGATAGTACTACCAGGGAAAGGCGAAATGGTTTGGTTTTCGTGATCCAGTGCTCGTGCATTGATTACGTAGACTAATGGAGTTTCAGTCATAGCGCTTTTTGCTTTGGTAGGAGTTTGGGCTGTTAACTGAATCGGTGTGGGGTCTGATGTATTCGTTTTTGCGGATGAGTAACAAATGCACTGCAGAAACACCAATGAAGGAAACGCAGATTATACATATGCATGTTCCATAAATGAGTTTTGTATCATTTTGATGGTAATGTCATAGTACCATAAAAACGTCAGTTGGAACTACTTTGTACAGACCAACGCCATCTTTATTTTTTGTTTTTCTTCTTGGGAAATGTTTGAGTAAAAGTGAAGCAAAAAGTTTTCGCACTGTAGAAAGTCGTGTAGAATCGAACAAGGCATTGATTTTCTACTTCCATAATAGCATACACAAGAAGAAAAACGGAGCTTCTAACTCACGGTTACTTTTTGATAGTGAAAATTCGAAAGACACCAAAAATGTTCCCCAAAAAATTCTGTAAGTTTCACCGAAGCGTGGTAAAACGGAGCCTTGCTTTTTCCTTCCGAAAAGTTTATTCACAGTTGAATCTAACGACACTCAGTTCATTGCGTTGTGTTTAGCGGTTGATGAAAAAGTAAATTTTTATTGTGTCATACAAAATGTTCAAAGTTACCTCGTCTGTTCAAAGTAATCCCAGTTTACGGTATAGCGATTGTACTCCCAAATCTGTACACATGCCTGATCTTGTATAATACATCGATCTGAAACTCATCCAGCTTGCTGAGTAAATGACATGTAATAGAGCAGTACTACAAACTCTCGCTATAACTTATCCAACCTGTACACAACTGCGGTGAAGTCGGGAAAGGGAGGTTTTGTGTGTGTACAGAAAAACATACCGAAGAAGAATCCCATTGCAACAAACCTCTTGGAAACAGGATACAACTGTTTGATACATCCCTAGCTTGTTGTATCGGACACTTTTTTTATAACATTTGCGTAACTCAGGGCCATACAACTCGTCTACTATAGCCTACAGTTCGTGACACAAGGGTACATGTATACGGCGAACTTTGGATGTAAACAAGTTTTATGCCCTCCACCAGCTTTCCCGTATAGCGAGATTCTGATGCGGTTAGCAAAAGTTTAGCTAAAAAACTAACCCTACGCCTACGTTGGGCAATGTAAATGGAAAACAAGTTTGCATTGTTGCGCAGCTCCGGTCTTACATTTTTTTTTTTATTGCTTTCATCGGCGTGAGCTTTGCTCGTTGCCGTACATCGTTTCACTTTAATAGTTGTTGATGTAACATTAAAACATTTTTATTTTGTTTCCATGCTATGTTGAAGTAAAGCATGGAAACATTTTTATTTTGTTTCCATGCTTTACTTCAACATATTTATTTTTTTATTTTTTTGGTGAGTGTATTAGTAGGCGCGTTGCGTTTTGGCAGGTGTATTTTCCTTAGTTCAGAAAGCTAAAAACTGTTCTATAGTAAACTAAATAAATAAAAGCATCCTGGTGCACACGAGACCTGAAATGCCTATATACCTTACCCGACTCGTCCGCTCAACGCAAGAAAGTTTTGCCTTTCCCACGAAGTTTTCTCGCTGAGAATGCGTGTCACGTCCTGCTACATGTAGCTTACTGGCCAGACTATTCTACATGTGCGCCTTGCGAGAGTGCTCTAAAACTGCGGGATAAATTCCTCTTCCCCTAGAGTAGTAATAGTAGGCAGAAATAAATGGCTGCTTTAAAAATCACCGAAGTAATTACAAAGATGAAACAGCCCTTTATCTAAAGCGTAGAAAAACTCAAGGTAGAGTAATGAGTACTAAAAAAAAGAATCTAATGAAACCCACAATCATGGAAAATAAACATTTTCCATCTAGATTTGTTTTGCTGCGTTTATCAGTATCCAACACTTACCACTAACTTCTGTCTTTTCTAACTCCGTAGTCTTTTTTTTTTTCGTACATTAAGCATTATATAGAATACTACCGTCCGTTAAAGTTTTTGACACTTTCTCGTGTTGCGAGACTGAAGCAACAAAACTCTTCTAACTGTAAGGTTTAAGAAATGTTTCTCCAAATTATTTTACTTCACGTGGTATTCGAGAAATTTGTCTGCTAAATGAGAAAGTGTTTCCTTTCAGTGTACGTACAATGCGGCACAAAATTTATCTACGTGTGTGTTTTCGTGTAAATTCATATGTTGACGTTGCTTGTATTGTTCTGAAAGTTCGCTAGGTTAAACGATGCTTACCCGTAGTCACGAAGATAAAACTAAAAACTCTATATGGAGCATTTTGTTCAAAAATCATCTTCATTTATAACAAATAGAAACTTACCATTATGAAAACGAGTATCCATCTTGAATCCATGGCGCTGCGAGCAGTGGCTTATGGCTCCTATGATTAAAAGGAGAATAGTTTTAGTACCTATAAACAAAAAGAACCGAATGTTGACGACAAGCATTTTATTCTAAGATACGCCCTAAGAATGTGGTTCTTCCATTTATATGTGTCCGATTAGTCTCGTGCGGCATGACCACGCAGTGTAGTTGATGTCCCTAGTCATGGCTGCATTAGTTTGGTCAACGCCTCTGTTGACAGTGACATGTCAGTGTCATGTTCGGTTTCGAATTCAGGAGCATTTCTCCCTCTTCTGCTTCTCCATCCCTACACTAACAGTAACCTCAAGTAAAAGGAACAAAGACCCCGGAACTTCTTAACAAACGGGTGCACATCCTAAAACGCCACACCCTATCTTCTTGCTCTCGGAACTCACAGGTAGTTGTGGATCATAACTGCACATGTCTTCACTCTTTTAGCTATGTGCAAGGAAACGCGAGCTATGGGGATGACTGTTTCCGCTCTTGGTCCCGAAAGCGAAAGGGAAGCGTTTATGTGTAGAGAACTTTAACCTTACGGAAAGTTTTGTTTCCCCCTTTGCAGGAAGCAAGCGATTCTAATCACATTTCTACGCTCAATAACGGAAAAACTGAGGAGAGAAAATGAGGAAAGCAGAACTGATATTCGAATCACAACTCTCTTCTTCAATGGAATGTCATACATTTTGCAGTGAAATGAATAGAAATTGTGTAATTTTAATCACACGATTAAATAGGATTGAATTTAATATTAGTTCATTTCAGTCCAATACTGGATTAAGATCTGTAATTCGTAGACACTGGATTTAATCCAATATTTAATTAAATATGGTTTTGTTAGTAACTGCAAGTATGTATCTCAATTGGAGACATAAAAACGCAGCAATTAAGATGAGTCATGGCCAAAGATTACTGACGCAGGGATCGGAAGAGTTTACGAGATTGCAAGGCTTACAAAACTTGTACAGGATCGGCCAAAGAAAAGGCGAGCACAGGTTAAGGCTTCTTTTTGTTACGGCATGCTCGGGTGGGTTTCGAGTCAGACTTAATACAACAATGCAACATGCTATGTTGATTGCAAGCTACACTTCCTGCCTTCGGCCTAAGCAAAAGAAGCCAGGAGTTTCCCACTGAGCTTTGTTTTCCTCCGCATAGCCTTGCATATTGAAAAGAAAGAATATCTACGGAAAATTTAATAGCGGACGTTCCGGTCTTCGGGGCATTTTAGACTGTATCAAACAATGAGCTACCATAACTGATGCAAGCGTTCAATTCGATCAGACTTCAAAAAGGGAGGAATTCAATTCATTGGCTTGCTTAACGAACTACGTTCTGCTCTTATTCATTGTCAAAGTCAATTACTATGAAATTGTCTCTCACGAGCTATTATTATTTATCATTAAAAACGTTTTGAGTAAGTAAGCTTACACCGAGTTTTGCTATAATGTATTGCTGCATTATTCTACAGTTAATAAAATGAAGACTGTCACATTTTTTGCATTAGTTGAAAATTATTAGTGTCCAGAAAGATAAAACAAAAAAACTGCAGTTTGAATATCTTATTATTTATAATTAATTAACCCAACAAAACATCATGTATAAGAAAACCTTGAAACTTTTAGCGAAAACGAGGGCAAAAACTAAATATCTAAAGAATCTAAAACATCTAAAATAGTCAAAATATTTATTAAAAATAAGATGGGTATTCACTAGAAATAAGAAATTAAGTATTGTAAACTTCCAGACAATATATTATTATGTAACAACGCGCGTTTAAGAAACTTAAGCCGCTAAACAAATGACCATAATTCCAAAAGTTTTCCATTTTCTCTGCTTCTTGGAATAAATTTTTATCTGAGAAGAACTAACTGCAGAATACACGTTTGTAAAGGACAACAGAAACTTGACTCGAACTAATGTTGTACATGCACATCAAAGAAATATAGAAAAAGTTTTTCGATGCTTGGAAGGCTACTTACCGGCAACAATGAAACTGGTTGAACCGAAACTGAAAATTCAGTCTGAAACTTCGTGTCTCTTACAAGAGACCGGGCTACAGTGATGAAACTTTGGATTCACACTGGTTTAACATCCAAAGAATTTGTTGATGAAAACTACGGAAGCCTCCTGGGAACTTCCTTGTGATTTCACTCTCTGCAATTGAAAGTGAATCTCAAACATAGCGCCCTTTTATAACGACATCCACCCTCCCTGTCGTTTTCTGATCACGTTGCCAACCATGCTTGACATTACCAATCCCGAGCTGCAGAACGTCGAAGGACCTGCCCCTTTGTCAGTAAAACCTTGTCGGTACGGAGCTCCAAAATATGCAATTTTTTTCAAATGCACTTTTTCTCGTCAAAACTTCGTGTTTAAACATTTTATGCAAAACGAAAAGAAAGATCACGAGAAAACCTCCTATCAGATCACACCAACCAAGGAGAAAAGTTGAAGATCACATCTTCAAACGGAAAAGGACGCCGTAACAATCTACCATCATGAAATCTTGCAAATGAAACTGACCGTGTAAGCTTTGTCTTATCTGTTGTAACTGTTCTTTGCTAAAATGAACGCGAGAATGACCTTTGCACTCGTAGAAACATGGTCTTCAAATAAAGCATGCTTTTTCTGTTACCGGTGAATAAAAGCGAATCTTAGTTTCGTTTTTTATGAAAGAAACTAAAAGGGTTTCATGCGCTTTGGAAAGTTTATTGCACTTGACTGAAAACAAAAGAAAGGCTAACGAATTTTTTTAAGGTACGGCACAGTACCCATTACTATGCCTGCGTAGCGTATGAGTTGTGTGTTACATACTGAACGCGAGCGGGGTGCAATAAACTCTGTATGAAGCGAACGTACACTTAAAACTTACAGCGTAACCGTTTCATTTTTTCTTCTGATGCTTGTATTGGCTATAATATCCGCGACGTAAAAAAACGAAAGTCTTTTTCTCAAGCTTTTTGGGTGGAGAACACATAGTCCAAGTGGTCCGCATCCACGCAGGAAATTTACATGGATTCCAGCGGCTAATAATGCGAGCAAACTCAGGTAGCAATTTTATTATGCATCCCATAAGGATTACATTGAACAAGTTTCGCCCCAGCTTTCAGCTAGCTCTATCATGACGAATTGTTCACGGTGAACTCTTCTGCTCTAAACCAAGCTCAAAGTCAAGGTTGACGTTAAAGGTAACCACTTTTCTCATTCCGGTGCCCCTTTCGAAATTATGAACCAAGGCGTCTGATGAACTGCGAGAGGCTGAACAAAGGAAAATTTAACTTTTCAAAAGGAATTTAAGAAGCATCTATTAATTCCAATTTTCAAGGGGAGCATGACTCGGTAATATCTTTAATAAATTTGCAGGAGCAAAAACGCTCCCGAAATTACCCAGCCAATAGCCCAAGCACGCTAACTTGGGTCAAAATAAGCGAAATACCGCAGTTAATTGCAGTGACGCTTATGATACTCGCAAAAAACTCACCCTGTAAGGGACTGGAGGGGCGTACCAGGTGGTCAATGTAATGACAGCGTGAAACTGGTTGCAGTAACAATCCAAAAGTTAAAGACCACCTGGGTCGGAAACTGAGTCAAGGAGAGGTTAAAAGGATATTTCGCCACTGTCCTTTGTTTCCTTTGAGTCACGGGTCATTCAAAACGACAAGTAAAGTTCACGGCGTCCCTATGCGAAAGTAAAAGCTACGAGATGATTATTACCCTTGCGGATGCAAATGTTTTTACTATTAGCGTGTCTAAGAACAAAATGTCTATTTCAAGGCAGATTTCAAAACGTCTTGCGTTCTCACGATCTCCTCAGCTGAAGCTTGATAACAACGAATGACAATTGCTCTTGAAGACGGGGGAAAAAAATATTTTAGAAGCATGGCAATGCGTAACAATAGACCCTCATAACACAATGGTAAACTTTTTAATAGAGGGCGTGCGGGATGAAATCAGAGATAAACACGAATCCTTAACGTGCCGATGCCTTGTAACTGTTTTGCTAACGAAAGCGTGTTACAATTGGAGTCAGCACAGTTAGGAACAATTACTGTCACTGCCTGTTAAAGATTGACTGCATGGTTAACTATCATCAAGAGAAGTAAGGAGAAATACGTCGTTTGTCTACTACAGTGAAACCATCTTTTGTGGTAGCTCTCGTTCGAAAAAATTGTCCCGCTTTTTTTCGAATTTTCGGTGTTTAAACAATCGTCGAATTTCCCACAGCAAGCGTTCCCGAAAAGCCCCAATTTTGCACGTCCACGAGTTTATCTATTGAGAGGCAGTCTAGCGTTGAGATTGGCAGGATGCGACTTGTTTAAGAAAGATGAGAACGGCGAGAAGGGCTTACGCTTTGATTGTTTGTTACTTCAAAACATCATTGGGACGTTCGGTGGGTTGCCTTCCAAGGACTCTTTTTGCAGCGTTTGACATTGACATCGCAAGCGCATCGTTGACCACTGGGGGATTCTTCGGTCCGAGCCAAAAGTAAGAAACTCGTCACATAGCAGGGATTCTTCTAATTGGTAGTCTCAGACGATGATGGAGTACTCGTGAGATTGACAAACTTAATGACACGCACGCGAGAAGCGTAGCTGCCTAAAGGTCGTCCTCTGGGAAACACTTCAAGCGAAATAATAGCACTCATGAACTACTTACAATGGTCATGTCCATGCATTCGCAAGCAAAAACTACAAGTCACATTGAAAAAAATTACCCCATAGCTAATACTTTGAAACAAAGGAGTCGCTTACTAATTTTACAAATGCGACCTTTATAAAAGATAAGAAAAAGATGAATGATTATTGAAATTACCCGGGTGAAGTTAAGTCACCTTAGGAATGAAGGATTCGTTGAACTTACCGGGGTAAAGCCAAGTAATACCGGATAACCCTCTGTGAGGAGGCGGGTAGTAAGGTGAAGGTAACTTTCTTGTCCACTATTCCGTAAAGGAAGCGGCAAGTTGATATCTTTCGAGGACGATGTAGGGATATCCGTTCTAACTACTGAGATTCGATCTGTGCCTAATGAGAAGGGTTTAATACAAGAAACTGTCTGTATAGGATGAATTGTAGAAACAAAAATAGGGCCTACGGTTGATCATCAGGATCAATAAGATTTCGCCAGGCGAAACATTGAAAACATTAGTTGACTGTCAAAATTCAACCTGATTAAACTTCCGAGTAATTTTTCCTTACTTTGTGTAATTTTATTGTATAAACTATGTATGTACAGAGTTAATTCATCATACACAATGAGTTCTTTGTCAGGTGAGTAAGTACTTCTTTATAGATTTTGGAAAGATTAAAATTTGACCAGTTTCGCCATTTTGATAAAATCGCCATCTTTGGTCTGGATGAGTATTTTCATACCGTTTCTAATCAGAACGGCGTCTTCTAGCGCTACGAACGCACACAAGTAGCCTGCATCATCAAAGCCGAATATCCTCATGCTCGTATTTTAGAAGACGTTATAAATCGGACAATTAATCAACACTTATAGCAGCCACGAAGCGAAAACTTACCATGAGATGGGGATTCCATTGCGGGCGAAAGTAACTACTGGGACAAGTTCGAGGGTAGAGGAGGAACGGGACAGTTCGGACGTCATACCAATTTGTACGAAAATTGTAGCTGTAAAATACAGCTACTCTTACGCTGGAAAAATACAGCATCAATAGGCTATATGCTGCAAGCTACGTTTGGACAAGTATTCTTAGGAGAATAACATAGGTTATGGAGAATTAATAAAAAGTGAATTTGCAGCACTTTGTATGAAATGCGAGTCTTAATTTTCTCGTCGTCACGTTTAGGGAAAGCATTTGAAAATTGTACTAAAAATACCTTTCATTAAGCATAAGCCACCCACTCGAGTTCAGCTGCAAGGATTCTGCAGTGTTTTTACAGGGAATAAGTCAAAAATGACGGATCGCTACGACTTGGACTGAAGCGTTTCTGACCGTATGTTGTGTTTCGCGTATAGGGCAAAATAAAAGAAAGCGCATTTCCACATTTGTACAGTACTTTCCAAAAAATGGACCTCAACACGGAGTCCTATGCTAATGGCATGGCACCGTGTAAAAAAGTGACGCTGCGGGACAATAGCGTTCTGTAGAGCCTAAAGTGAGATACACTCACGCAACTGCCGTAGGACTAGGAGTTTTACTTTGCTATAGCGATTTTACTATTTACGTGCATTACGCCTGCAAGTTTTCATAAAGGTCGTTGAATTTTATCGCGTGGTTTCTTCGAAAAGTAAATTTGACAGTTTTCTTATGTCAAAACACACGGACCTTCTGTCCCACCCTCATAGTCAAACTGGCCCCTCAACGTGATAGTTTGTACACTTGGAAGAGCCGCTTAGCGTTACTTTTCACTGTCTTGAAACTTGCAGCGTCGTTTTTAACATTGAGGACACCAGTGAGTTCTTTTCATGCTATAGTTATGTCTGCATACGAAATGAAAAATAAAAGTCCGAAAACAGTCCGAGGTTTCCCGTTCCTCCTCTGACAGGAGCAGTTTGTATGAACGTGGTTAAAAGATCATTGGTGCTTAAATCTAGGTATGAAATTCGTATAATAAAACGCAAGGATATGTATGGGAGGTGAATATGTATTACACAAAGTTTCATTGAAGGCTTGGCCACTTTTATGATTAAGTAACAAAAGGTTCCGCGCTTATAGTCCGCCGTACCCCGACTGACAAACGATTCATGTTATTAAGTTGCTTAGTAGCACAAAAAGGTATTACTGAGCAAAATTTCCCCGTAGCCCAACACCGAATCTATTTACACAAGTTTCAAGACTAGATAAATATGTTACAAAATACAGGAAACCTTCCTTGCGCAGCTTTTGTACACAAAAAGCAAGGATGGTTGAGAGGAGAAAATTTTAATTTTGTTTACTGGTACATTCCCATGTACGGATTACTGGAACTTCTCGAAACAACGTAACCTCTTGGTAATCTGTGCCCACTGTTACTATTCGAACCGTTTACTGAAGGGTTGTAAGCTCCGGGAAAATTGCACGTTCGTAAATTAGACAGCGGATTCGGTGTTGTTCTTCCGGATTGCGTAACACTGGAATTGGTGCCGTATTTTAGCTTTTGACCGCGTTTGAACCTTCTAGCCTTCGCTTTAATACAGAAGCAAATTGCCAAAAGCATTGCGACAACTAAAACACCCACCAAGACCCCAAACGCTAAGAACAGTTTGGATGGTGTTACGCAAAATAGGGCGTCCGATGTAAACTGGCTCGTGCTTTCTAGAAGATACAAAAATAAATGATCGAAAACTGACTAAGAATCAGAAAAACATAAAAATATTCTTATTACAAACATTGGTCCATTTCGAATGCCTGTCGTGTTTTCGTATTACTTACCAGTTGATAAGATATATTCAGAGGTGGTCCTGCTTTCGTCCAAAGTAGGGACACGTATTTCAATACTATTGAAAACGTCCACACGGTCTACCACTACGCCGTAATTCAAGCTCGTTGAATTCCGCGATTGACTGATTTTACGCATGTCATCCACCGCTCGATAACCAGCATTGCCGTCACTAAGCACTCGATCATTATTGCGCAATCTAGCAACCTACAGCGTATATATTTTCTATATTTTTGACGATTTTTATTGTAAAAGTATGCATTACTGGTCTGATTCGGTTAGAATCCTCCAATTCATGGACGCTTAACGGGCGCACTTGTCCCGTTCCTTGAACTTCAGGTTTGAAATCTCTTCCTCTCCTCTTCGTAACTAGACACGATCTCTATAAGGGAAGGAATGCGTAATAAGTCGAATTAAAAAAAGT
Organism: Triops longicaudatus; assembly: GCA_022885665.1. NCBI lineage: Eukaryota > Metazoa > Arthropoda > Branchiopoda > Notostraca > Triopsidae > Triops > Triops longicaudatus. Next base: position 84,898 of record JAGQDJ010000190.1, read on the forward strand.
GGTACTCGAAAGTTACCGCAGGGCATCTTCCTTCGCAGACAGTTACGGAGCATTTGATGTGTAGGTTTTCCTTTCCGCGGAACTTAAAGGCTTGAAAACTCATATAAATGAGCTTTACACCGGTTTGCGGACTGTACCGTTCTTGAACATGAGTCAATACGTTTGAGTCTACTGAACACCCATCACTGTTGACCAGTTCTCGCACAGAATCATAAGAACCATCGTGAGCAATGCAGTCCGTGAGTCGTGTGTCAAATCCGGCTAAATTAAACACACAAAAGTAACGTTCATAAAAACGGAGTACAACATAATACAAAGTAGAGAGATCAACGAAAATTAACAAAGTACTGTTCACTTAACGTACTGTAAACTTAAAAGCACACCTATCAGCATAAAGCTGATAAAGAGATTTATTTCATTATACCTGCTTGTCGAACTTTAACTAGCAGCGTAGCATCTTGGCCCACGTATAAGAAGTCTTTGACGGCGCCTTGCGACGGATCTTTACCGGCCACAATATCCAACCAGCAAGAAACGGGCTCTTGTTGCGGCAACTGTTGATGTTTTCGGGGTGACGATGCCTCGGTTGTATTCGAATCTGTTGACACACTAGTGGTGTTTGTCCCCATTTTATTTGGTTGCCCCCGAGTCAAGTTTACTTTTTTCACTAAAAACATCAACAGACAGATTGTCATGTGTCAGTACAAGCAGCACTATTTTAACCTGGGTTAGCTGGAGGTTTTTCACTGAGCTAACATGGGGTAACATTATGGTTAACGATTGTGGTAGCATTACACTGAACTAAGGTTAAACGGCTATGAAGTGATTGCTGTCTCATCAACCATAATTAAAGTCTGTAAAAATTTAAGTCAGTTTGCGCTAACACCATTTTATACTTCAGACTTTAGTTACCATGATGCACGAGTTAAAAGGCAGGGTTTGACTATATTTCTGGCTTATAATTTATTTCTCGTAGGATTTTTTTTTTATATATAGACCAGTAAAACCCAAGTACGAAGAAAGAGCAAATATAAATGTACTCTTAACCTAGCCTTATTGTGAAGTCGATCGAATGCCTATTCGTTGACAGGCAAATTCCATAATTTTACAATTATGGCATGATTCACACCGTACGAGTACAATATAAAGTATTAATTCGGAAAGGTTAATTAACCTACATGGTTAGATGATTAAATGTCTTCATAAACAACTATTCAAAAATGCGATCCTAACCTTGAATTATCTTATGATCAATCAAAAGCGTAGGTTCATCCAATGAGCATTCTATTAACCCAATCTGACAGTTCGATTAGAGGGGAAAGCTCAAATGTCTGGAGACTAGAGTAAATTCATTTACCCTGAAATGAAGAGCTGAGGCCAAAAGGTTTCGGACGTGCCAGGGCGGAATGGTTGATAGTCGGATTTGCAAGTCTAACAAGCGTTAGTTCGATTAAGTTGACAGTTTGGCGAATTGAGGCGTCACGACGAATAATACAAGAAAGAACGCTGATATCACCTAGCGTTTTTGTTCAGTTGTTGAGCAGTCTCCCGACTAATGCTCGTGACCAGGGCGGGAGAGGAGCCTGCTGCCTGTTTGGTTGCGCTTTCTTGTTGACTCGGGTTGACAAAGGGTGAATTTCCTTCCGGTTTTGGACCGCTTTCCAGCACGCATTTAACATCCATTTGCTCGTCAACGACTTGTGGGACGTGATGGTCGAATTGGACATATATAGTCAATTCAAATTGCCGTTTGCCACCCTGAAATAAGGACCATAACAACCCAAAATAGCGGTTACTTGAGCTATCAGGAAGTCAACTAACGTGTTATTTGGGGGCCAAGACCAACTTTTTTACCTCTATTTCCACTATCCGGACCCCACATTCCGTGGCGTTCACCGCAAGACGTAAAAGCTTGCCTCCGGACCCTAACGCAACGCAGTGAGCCGTATCGGAAAAGCCTTTGGCATACACTGATCCAAAGAACGGCTCATTCAAACTCGACAAAATTAACAGGCTATCGGAAGTACAGGAGGTTTCCAGGCCTGCGGGAGATCGATAAAATCCAATCACAGTCTTGGGAATTTTCGTGGCACTTAAGGTAACTCACTTATATAACTGCGAACAACGGTAGAGGTTGCGTTGGAATCGGACACTACCACTTCCGGCCTGGCAGTAGCCATCTGCTAAGCATAAAACAATTAAAATTACGGTACCAAGGCGCCAGGTTTCACACCAGCTTGCCAACCTCAGTTGGACTTGACGTTGCAGAAACGACATACAAAATAAGATTTTTCTTCAGATATTGTGCAGTTGAACAATCTTTAAGTCTTAAAATTGAAACACAAAAGTTGAATGAAAAGCTCACCTGTAACAATATGACGCAAACAAGGAATGACACTATGGAAAGTGACATGTCTGCTGTTACGACACACTGTAAGAAGACAAGGGAAATATCCTTTGTTACAAGCTCGAAATCGGAGTCAAAAATGTAGTCATACTCGAGGGTCGGAAACCGGCAAGTTCATTGACATGATAAAAAAACTCTACAACAACGCGTACGGGATGTGTCCAGGGGGGTCAGTGGTTACGCTATTTGTTCAGGAAGCATATAGCCACCGTAACCGGCAATATCTTAAGTAGCGTGACGTAAGAGACCACTGTCTTAGTGCACTTGACCAACTTTTTTTCTTACAAAAATGTCCACTGATTATAAAAAATAACCGTTGGTAACTTTAGCCGAACCCATTTGGACGACGTAACAACGAAAGAAGGCTGTAAGAAGTTTGTTCACCCTGGGACAAGGCCGTGGCGTCTGCCAATCAGTCTAAGTCACTCTAGATTTCTTAGTACCATTTTTTCAACAACGCCATTAAACTGAGCCTATTGTTAAGTATTACAAGAGGGATTTTGAATTCGCGCAAGCCAAAATTTGAATGCCAAGGCATGCTTCAGCAATTTTTCTCCGAAACCATGCTGGGATTAAAACAATGCACATTGCAAGAAAAGGACAAACGAAACACAAGTGCTTTTTGCCTCACCTTTTCAAGATGTAAGAAGAAGTATCGTCACTAATAATCCAAGTTTCACGTTAAAGGGAGACCAATAGCATTTCACGTGTTGATTGGGCAAAGCGTGAAGTGGGAATGCACTGTCTTCGAGTTTTTACAGTCAAGGTTCCTACAGGGCAATGAAGCTCACGAACGATAACCAACTAAATTTATCACAGGTAGCTCATGAGAAACGGACTGGAACGTATCACCTTATAGCCGTTGTCGCCTCCAGGACGCTTTGCGGCCTGGGACGGTCAAGTTCGGTCTCAAAAGTTTCAACTCGATTACGAAAACAACAGAAAAAGCTCGCTGTAAAAAGTGTTTTTTTTTTGTGTGTGTAAAAGTGAATTTATTAATACGGTTACTAAAGTAAAGAGCCATAAACAGTCACAAGCCTACGAAGGGTTTTCATTAAAGAAAAAAGTGTCCGGGGGTTTCATTGTCTTTTTGAGAACTTAATATATTTGCTTTTTGAATTAATTATGCTCCTTTTCATTAATACTTATGTCTTGTTTCTATCTTTTTCAAAAATTTTCTATTAATTTTTTTTTTTTTTTTTTTTTTTTTTTTTTTTTTTTTTTTTT
>JAGQDJ010000190.1:88564-118532 GCA_022885665.1 Triops longicaudatus
GGGGGGGGAAGGAATATGGATGCTCAACACCTGCTCGTAGCAAACAATTAATGATCCCGTTGGGTGGGTGGTACACTTCCACATTTATGCGTTCCAGTGTAACTTCGCTTCATCACCGAACCTTGTAACTCTTAAGGTGAAAAGGGAAAGGCCTTTCGGGAATGTGTAAGTACCTAGACGGCATCTAAACTCTCTGCAGGGTATACTCAATGTCACGATCAGTGCACGTCAAGGTAATGTCCGTAAAACATTTCCGGCGTATCTCGACCTCAAGTTCTTCACAACCAAACTTTCTCGTTCAGGCCTAGGGACGTTGTTGGTTCCATAAAAAGTGGTAGGTCACGGTGTAAGTTGCTAACGGGTTTTTTAGGAAATATTTCTCGCTTAGCTTTGCAATTTAGTCCGTGAGAATGAAAAACGAACGAGTCATGTTCCCAGGACAATCCGGTGCGAATGAAGGGAAGATAGGCAGCTTTTATTATTCACCAAATTCAAAATATAAACTGACACATGGCGTAGTAAGAATAGTGGCACGTAATCAACAACGAAAACTACTGTATTATATACATTTTCTACGTTTTTTTTAGCGTTTTGGGGGCGTAGACATCGAAGTAATCAATCCAACACTATGAATCATCTCGTAGCTTTTCTAAGTGAAACTTTCCGTGCTTCCCCACGCCTTCGAGAAACTTGCGAGCGCCTCTGATAGATTCCTATACAAAAACGTTTAGTGGATTAATGTATTTAGCAATTTCCATTTTTTGTAAAGTTTACTTGCGCGATGACATGCTTCGCATTCTGGAACTCGAAAGCGAAAGCTTCTTCCAAACTTCGGGCGTCGAAGACGGCATTATATGTCGAGAGTCGATCCATCTTGAGGCATTCTTGGGGAAACTTGGCAATCGACAACGCTAAGTTGATTGCCTGGCCAAATGCTAAAAAACAACTCGCATTACATAAGAGGAGACAGCACTTACGCAAAACAGCTGCACTTACCCGTGCCGCAAGCGACGAGCCGATTAACGAGGCCCCATTCGAAGGCTTCTTTGGCTTTTACAGGCCTACCGGTAAGGATCAGGTCAAGGGCTCTTGAGAGACCAATCAACATTGGCAAACGCACAGTACCACCGTCGATTAAAGGCACTCCTGTAATTATATTATCAAAATAGGAGGTAACAGGAAGAAATCACAGCGTACCGAAACGACGACAAAAGACCCCCATTACTGCTGTCTCCTCCATGACTCTCAAATCGCACATAAGGGCCAATTCCATGCCCCCCGCTACTGCATAGCCATCGATAGCTGCTACAACAGGCTTCTGGCACAACATTCTTGAAGGACCCTAACCAAAGAGAACCAGTTTTTAGTTATTACATCAAAAACTCCAATTACACCAATTAAGCCCTCCGGGAATATGTTGTACATTAAAAAGAAGGACAAATATTCAAAAAAGTGAGAAATAATCAAACAAAATGCTTCTATTATGTCCTGTATACGCTAATAACCAAGCGCTTGACTGCTGGTGATTATCACGCTGAAGATTTTTTTATTAGTTAGATAAAATCATAATTATTAGAACTTTAACAGTAAACGAAAAGCAGATGCTTAAAATATAATTTACCTACATACAATCAATAATCTATTTATAAGCAATGATCTATATATATATAATACAATGAAATTTAACATTCCAAGTAGAAAATTCACTGACTTTTGATAACAAACACTTTTTTAAATTACGTATGGTTTATAAAAAAGGAAAATAAGTAAACGGATTGTTTTTGTTCAAGAGATTACGTTCCAGCATACCAAACTGCTGACTTTCTGGCAATCAAGAATCATTCAATTCCAGATGGTTAACGAGCTACAATCATGCCTAAATACAACAAAAAAGAAAGCTTGATTTTCACAGATTTACAAACAAAATTTGTATCTAAGAAGCTGAGGATAAGAAACTGTTGACATTGCCATAATGTGCGTTAAGAGTTTCGGAGATCTTTTGTACTACTTTTATTTACAGTTCGTTATAAGTGAATTACCATAGGTCCTCTAGTGTTTGACAGTTCCTCCAGCGGGTTGCGTTCGGATAATTCTTGGAGATCATAACCAGCACAGAAATTCCCGCCTGTGCCATGAAGAACTGCTACACTAGAGCTGTCATCCTTTTCAAATGTTCTGAAGGCTTCAAGCAAAGCTTCGGCTGTGGGAGTATTAACGCAATTCCGTTTGTCCGGTCGATTAATTCCAATCGTCGTTACGGCTCCGACCTTGTCAAGAACAACCAAATCCGTGGCACCTACCTAACAAGTTAACCTTTAGGTTCTTTAGATATGCTACAAGATCTAGAACGATATTAAGGAGAAAAAAGGCTTACTTGTGTTCATTAAACGAAGACTTGAATTAGGTTTTCTACTAATGTGTGGAGTGCGAAGGGGAGTTACGAATAGTTTCAGTATTTGTTTTGTTGACAACATTTTTATTGACACGTTGTCTGAACTGTATGAAGCGCCAAATGTTTTCCACAGGGTTGCCACATACTTCATTTGTCCCGTTAATAAATGAGAAATATAAATCCTTGAAGATCTATGGAGTACGTTAGTACTCTATATTAAGCATTCATGTCGGAAAAAAAGCAAGACAGTTTTTTCAGAAACGACAAATGTTAGTGGTACGTCTTGGGTATTGAAAAATGCAACAAAAAACTAGACGGATGATTTATATTTTTAATGGCAGTTGCCTTCATTGGAAAGGAGACATTTTGAACAACTCTCGCATTTCATTTGCATTCTTTCGCACAGCATCTTTTAAAGGTCAGATCAAGAAAGGAACGGTTCAGGTCAGGAAAGGAAGGATCGAGGTCTTGGTTGAGGTCGATGAATTTTGCATGTGTTGGGCCAAGCTTTCGGTTGTCGGTTGGATTCGGGTAAAGAAAAAGAAAAGTTCGTATGTTTCAATTGGATCCATTACATATTAAATTGAGAATTAAGCATAAGCTTTTTAACGAAGCTTAAAATTATACGCTATACTTAGGGCATACACATGTCTAAATCCGCCCCAGTGAGCTGTATAAATTGATGGGAAACACTAACTACATAAAATAAACTACGTTACATTATTGGCGCGAATGTTGACAAACTGGAAGGGAGCGCCAATAATGCAGTAATTGCTATGATGTGCGCTAAATGACTCTTAAATACGGGTCAGATAAATTTATATCCTTTCTTTTAAGGTTTGAATACATTATCCTTTTCTTTTAATTTCGTAGAAATTTTTCAGTTTATTTGTTTTCTTTATAATTTTAAAACAATAGAGTGTAGCTGGACTCATTTATAATACTTTGCATCCCTTGTATTATTCTAAAATATGTTCTGTTCTTCGATTCCTTGTAGCAAATATGGCCTTCTTACATTTTAAATTAAACCATATTCGCGGTTTCAATTTCACGAGGTCAGAAATTTGGTAAATTATCGTTTAAAATTGCACAAAAACACACCACTGTTAGCGCAAAGTTACATACTCTCGCTTTTTTTAACACTAGGATAATTACTTTGGCTTTAAAAACCGAAAATCCGAAGAATGCAGATTTGCTGGAGTAGAAGACCGATGTAGCGAGTCATGTTTAATAAATGCACCTTACTTCCATGCTTTGCAATATTCGCTAGTTTTCCAGTAACGATAGCAGTTTAAAAATTGCTCGGATATCATTGTTAGCCCGTTACATAGTGCAACTAAAATTATATATATTCTTTTACTAAAACTTCATCTGACTCAATAAGAATAAACTTTCTGAAAGCGTGGAACGCATCCCTATCTTACATATGTTAAACATAGTTTAGTTTTCACGGTTTTTGTTTACGCGGTGTTTTCGTGGAACCAACCTACCGCGTAAATGGGTGATCACTGTACTGATACATGCGTTTTTTTACAACAATTTCGCCCCGGAGTCAGGAGGACTTTCTCCTCACCAAGCATTGCTGGATGTCATTTGTCAAGTAGCTGTAGTGGAACGCCGGTTAAGTCGTCATTATAGACACAACCATGCTTGATATGTTGTAGGATACGTGGCCGTAGCGTAACCATGGTTTTGATGTCACTAAGAACGTAGCCATAGTGTGTGATATGTTAGGTTGTAGAGCGTAAAGAACTTTGTCCATTTGAGAGTGAAATTTTATATAAATGCTTAGTATTTGTTAGTGCACACTTCGCTAGATCTACACAGTGTACCCTAACGTAAAGATGTCAATGAGAACGTGGCCATAGAGTAGGCCCATGCCATGGTTTTGATCGCGGTGGCACTGGGATCGTAGTCATAGTAATCTTAAGGACTGCGTTGTCGAAGACAAGTAGGAACGTCAGTCCTTGGTTGTTAAATTTTAAAGGTTTTAAATTCATGAAAAGACTTGGGGCAATTGTAACATTTCGTGTTTTGTTTCTTTTCGCTTTCACTCCCAGCGTGAATTAAGGTATCACCTGAAAAAACATAGCCATTAGATGCAGACGTTGAGTCCACTGTAAACGCTACGCGAAAGTAACAAAAATCAAAACGTTTGAACGAAAGGGTGCTTATGGCATATACCGCTAAGCAGCCGTAAAAAAAAGTTGCATATGAAACGAATGGAACTAGTTGAAATATTCTTCTTCAGTTCTGATTTCGCTACTTTTCGTAGAAAACGGGGATCTACTTATTCTGCTGTTACGTTAATTATAGATACCCAAAAGTTCGTAGAGACAAAAATTGTGCTCAGAACCTTTTTTCTTTCTCTTCTATGAGGGGGGGGGGGGGGAATTTGGGTAACGTATAGTCAACGGGACAACGAGAAAACTCCACTTGTTTTTTTTTTCTAAGAAAAAAGAGAAAAATCAGACTATTAAAATTCTCTGTAAATTTTTGTTTTAAAATGTAGCTTTTTTTTTCTACGGCTGGTTAGCGTTATTTGGCATGACCGTTTTCTTACACAGCTTCTAGAAACCTTTTGTTGAATAGTTATTTTTTTTCTCTTATTTTCGCGTCACATTACAATTGATCCGAGTCTTTGCTATCCGTAAATGTCACTTCTGTTTTAGAATCACCCAATACTTTAATTAAGGAGTAGGAGCTATTATTTCTTACCATAAAACGTATCCCATTTTTCTGACGTTTATTTGCGTTTTTCGCGTGTTTTTTTTATATTAAGGCTCTTTACAAATAAGACACACTAGAGATAGTCTTCTAACGGAATCCTTCCTGTGGGACACTAATAATTGGCTGTAAACTCTAGGGGGGAAGAAGCTACCAGTCTTCCTGCAAGTTTTTTCGGAGAGCTTCCAGTTTTTTTATGGTTATTTTATTCCACCCTTTTTGGTAAACAAATAGCAGAAATCGGTAGAATGTAGTAGAAAAGTGTAGGAATGGCATCCTTTTGCAAGAGACATAATTTAGTAAACAAAATTCCGTCTCCGCTAGTGTGATAACTTAACTTTGCTCCTCTGCAACATATTTCCCTAGCGACATGTTCTGAGTTCACCAGGAAGCTCCCCTTGCACAAAAGGAAAGCCCCTGCTATAGTACTATGAATTCGTTTTTCTATCTTGGAGTGTTTTCGACAGACCCTCCACGCATCGTACCCTTCGAACTTTTCTTTCGATCAAAGTAATTCATTGTTGTCTTACTTCGACGGTCAACAGTGTCTGAAAATGACCCGTTTTCATACTAAAAATATTTCTTACTACGCCACACTTAAGCCACTTGATACCAGTGGCTTGAGCGTATTAAGTTCTTGGACATCCAGGAAATTATACAGAAGATAAACGTAATTAAAATTGGAAATTTTCCACAGACCAATTTGCCACACAGCATTCAAAGTCATAAACAAAGCTTAGTGAAGGAATTTATTAAGGACGCTCTTTAAGCGTACAGATTACTCTTGATAACAATTTTAAGGAATGTTTGAGCCTTTTCTAATGCGACAAGACGTCTCATTTGCATACGTAGACGTACGTGGGGATCATTTCCAATTTTCATTTAACGAAAGAAAAATTAAGGCTCCCTATTTGGATGGCATCTGTGAGCACTAGAATATTAAATTCAGCCGTTTTCGTGTTACGCTAACTTCGTAATCAAGGCATAACAACGAATTTTTTTTTTTGCCTATGAAGAGCGTTAAGCGCTCTGGAATGAGTAATGAATTTTGTAATATTACGGCTATAATTAATTGAAAGAGCTTTAAAGCCCATGCTCGAAATCTCCCTAGAAATGTGCACTCTGTTTAACAAATGTTTAAGAGGCTCAAACTTGTATCCCTACGCCTGAATTCAGGTGCATTATACGGGCTTTGGCGGTTGCACAGCATGGAGTTTTCACCTGTGTAACAACAACATTACACTAGACGGAATAATGGCTCGAAAAGACTCGAATTTCCGCCCAACTAATCTAATCCAGGAGAAGACAAACTCTTGCAGTTCTTTTATCGGTGCCTTACCTAAACTAGTCGTGGCTCGTTCGTATAAGCGCCACGCCACCAACAATTTGCTGCCACGTGTACAAATAAAGGTAGATTATTTGCGCACGGGGACTAATTAATAACTGCCTACAGGTCTTATGAAGCATCGTTATGATCTACGAAGAAGTAATTTCAGGTTATTCTTTACAAAAGTTTGAATCACAGGGCAATTCATTTCCAGGTCCGCATTTTTCGTGCACGTGATAAGTTTGCTTCAGAATCGTGAATAGGATACGTTCACAATAGAGGAGCAAAACATGGTCTATAATTTGCATTGTCTAATCCGTTAATCAAAGCTCCGAAAGTTGTCATAAGGCAATTTGAGCTGCATTGCGTCGCACGTTCCCGGGGCGAAATTTATCACCACCGGTATCGCTCTAATTTAGTTTTCCTCAAAGAATTCGGCTCGCACACGAATTGTTTCGTACAATATTGTAAACGCAAGATTAAGCCTTGTCGAAACTAGCTCGCTGCGTAAGCTCTCCAGTGTTTTACCGACTAAGGAAAGCAGATAATGTCTTTTTATTGAATGCTTCAGCTGGTCTGACAATGTTCCTGTGTTCCGTCTTTTCTTCCCCTAACGCGCGAGAAAAAAAATCTAAGTAAAGGCAAATACTTCCGTCTTTTATGCCTTACATGCTTTTCGCTTTTATGCCCAATTAAAGACAGACATACTTCACGTTAATATGCCGTCTGACGAACAGAAGCTCCATACTCTCGTTGTTCTAAACCGAGCAGTTCTATTGCATTGAACCGTGAAAGCACCATGTGAAGCGAAATGTAACCAATTTGCCTGTAGAAGAAGTGTCAACTAGGCGAAATGTCTGATAATGAAAGCAATTTTTTGTGTCAGACGTTTGAAGCTGATTTGGATCAAACCCTTTTAAGGCCAAAGAACTAACAGTCGAAAGAAATGTAAACACTGGGAAAAGATGTTTTCCCTGTTTATTTGACGACTACATGGTTGAGCGAGCCTTGACATGCAAGTTAACAATACAAAACGCAAGCAATAAGACGAAATCACAAAGTCACATGTTCTTCCTGCCTTCTTCCCCTCCAAAAAAATAGATGCTCCCATATTGGCTTCAAAACTGAAAATAAACGCCACTGGTCTACGGACACCATCAAATATCAAGAACACATTTTTGCACTCTTTGCTAGCGTCCGAGGAAAATTTTCGAGATTGTTATGGCACACAGATTTGCTAAAAAAACATGCTTGCTACATAAGACAGCAATAGGCTATTTCTTGGTACAGTAGCACTAGGCATCTTGTTTCCAACGTTCTGCAAATCCCGATAAACCTCCCCGACGTGTCTCTTCAGCTTGGTGGACGTCGGTGACATCTTGTGTACAAAGAGACAGTTGGCACTGTCCAGAGTTCACGTGAGAAGCAGAAATTGTTTGTTGGCAAGTTTAACGACGCTTTCTCTCTACTTTGTAGGTGGCTATAATCCGTTGGGTACTTTGGTAGTTCCACCTAAGACGACTTCGGATTTTCCATTGTTGTCCTCATAGCCAGAAACTAAAGTCTCGATAATCAGCTTGACGGAAGCTTTGTAAATCGTTTCCACGTTTTCTGTGTAACGGTCGCCCAGTGTCGTCTCTACTGCGTGCAGGAAAGGGCCTTCAATTTTCTGCAAGGCAAACAAAAAATAAACGAACTCTTTATTTCGTTGGTCGAATTTTCTTATCTGAGTACAGGAAATTGAATTAAATGTCTCCGTTCATCTGTAATACCCCTGTGTGCTACTTTAAGTGATTGAATTAGAAAGTCGCTACTGCTGTGTAAAAAGCGAAGCACATGACTTTGCCCGAAAAGTGGCATTAGCTGAGGGAAGCTGACAAACGCTTATTTGCAGAGAAGCCTTTCTGTCCTTCTTTGTATGCATAGTCTCAGTGTTGTGTATTTTATATATGCTTGTTCAGTAGACATGCTAATAAAGTTTAACGTCTGACTGATTAAGTTAGAGAAAACTGGTAAAATGTTCAGCGTTTTATGGCATGGAGAGAGACTTCTGCGTATTTTGAATGTTTAACGAGGTAAAACAAGGGCAGCTTTGAATGCACAGCACAAGTTTTGTGACACCATAAACACACTTTTAAGGTCCTCTTCTCCAAAAACAAGCAGGGAAATCATTTCTGAACCCTTGAACTGAAGAAGAACCCTAGAAATAGATGGATGGCTGTTTTTAGCTGGTATTGATCCAGACAAAACCTTGTTAAAAATTGAATGTTAGGTGCGTGTTTTGGTGTGTCTTTCTGTGCTCTATAGGTTTGCATGACAACTTATCGGCGCATTTACCTCACAAACAAGGTTAAGCCTCATATCACTTGGAGAGGATTCGTCTGAAATTTATTAAGGTACGCTTATCAGAGAGCGTTCGTTGTTATCTTAAGAGTTGACGGATCTTCGTTTAGCGGTATAGCTTTCTAGTGATGTGTCTTACTTTTGAAGCGTTTTGGTGGGGTAATAAATTGGGTAGAAACAAGTTAGTGAAGCCTAAAAGAGGCTGCTCGGAAATTGGCATAAAATTGAGTCATCCTGACAGCAGTGGAAGGAAGTATTTTAATAAATCAACTATTCCTGTACATTCTGTAAGGGTGGCTGGCAATGTCGTGACAAAGATAGTGAGCCAGTGGTTCTTTTGGGGTTGTTGTGATGAGATTCCGGAATTGGAGGTTCTTTTCCGGTTCACAGGCTTGAAGCTCTGTCAGCAAAAACGATTCTTGTTGTCTGCATAACTCATTCTTTCCACTCGTGTTTCTGACCATTGCCCTCGGAGCATCTTTCTAAGCTAACAGTCTTTCTCGAGCTCACGTCCGTTTATTTTGTAATGCATGACGCTACACGACATATATTCCCCAGCCAATTCCATTACAGATCTTGGAGAGATCACATCGTTTCCCAAAGCTTTTTGCTTGATTTTCTGTCTAAAATCTGACAGAAAAGCGAACTTGAGATACTTCGCTGCAAAGAAAGTAAGTATAAACTAGAGATTGGATATGACACTGTAAAAATGTTTTTTATTATTTTTATTTTTTTTGGTTTGCTTTTTACCCAGAAAAATTCTTTACTGAAGCCCGGAATTTTACGGTGCGTTTGGCCCACTTGGTGCAAGAAATCGAAGAAGTAGTCTAAATTATCCATTGCTTTAATGCTCTCGTCCAGGGAAGTCATGACGGCTGTGGCATGTTCTGCCAATTCCAGACTTCCAACTTGTTGGTCCCGTGTTCGTAACTCACGAAATTTGTCGAAAAGCTGAATTAGCTCCTCATTTTCCTCAAACAACCTGAAAAATAAGAAATATTTTTTTTTTCATTTGGTACAGGGTAATTCCCATCAGAGATTTTGACACATTTTTTTAATTCTCTTTAACAGAAAAGAAAGAGCTCAACGACAAAGCGTGTCGACGTATGTGCCGTGGAGCGTAGCAATAAATGGCTTCCATCTTTGCACCGTTATGGACCATCAAGGATTTGGTGAAGCATATAATACACGGAACAACGGAATTTTATTAAAAGAATACAATGGCTATATCTCGCCTAGCAATAAAAAAAATATAAAAAGTAAAAATATAAGTCAGGCTCACAGCTTTTTACGTCATGAAAGTGAGCTCGGATGGGTTGAACCTTTGGTTAATGGCACTAACCATGTTTACATTACGCGAGGTTACGGGTAATATGCCAAGGATAGGAGCTAGATAATACTGCAAAAGTGACCATTACACGAAATACTAAGCACACTACACAGGTAAAAAAAAAAACTACCACCCATATTTCATCGTTTTATCAGGTATACAAAGGACGTAAATGAAGAAAAGGGGTAAGTCATGGTAAGCCTGGCGCGGTGAGCTTTTTTTTGTGTGGTACAACCAGCATGAGCATTGCTCTTTGTTGATTTATGCTGTGAGTATGTAGATAAGTTTAGTACGTAGGTGGACAAATCATATTACATTGATGGTGGGGTGAGCTTTTTCAAGTTCTTGTTTATTCGAGAACTCTGCAATATTGACGAGAGAGTTTGAGACGAGCGATAAATTTAATTAAACGCTCACCGGGTGTTTATTGCCTACTGTAAAGTCTAGCTCCCAATCGATAACAGCAATGTAAACAAACACAAGAACGTGGGTACTTTCGACGGCAAATTCGAAGGTAACACGAGAGATTAGAGCTTACGACGCAAAGTCCTCAGCGACGTCCCTAATTGTTGCGGTTGTCTTTGCAAAAGGAAAAGCTAGTCATAGTGATATGAGTAACACCAAGAGTACAATGTTCCGGATCTTTTAAAAAAGATATGGCATATTTTAAAAGATCTTGATCGGCAGAAAAGACCAGATAAGGAACACTGCAAGAGTAATACTAAGAATGTGCTAGAGGTAGGCCACGATAGTGAGCCCCGCATTAAAATATGGGAAATGTGGGAATATTTAAAACATACCAGACGTACTTTGAATTTGCGTGAGTGAGCTATGAATGTCACATGAAAAGGAATTTTTCCCATCTATTTGCTGACAAGGAATTGTTTCCTTTTCTCTCTCTTTCTATGCTATGCAACCAGCATCGTTATACTGTTCGTTACTTCACAACATGCTTCCAACAAAAAAAGGAAGAAAAAAAAACAGATTTGATAAGTTTTCACCTCGTTTTTATTTTATCGACAGGTTGATACAACATTGCGAACAAAGACATGAAAAGCTGTGCATGTTTAAAAAAAAAGGACAAAGATAACTTGTTCATGGCAAGTAGTAGAAGGTGAGTAGGTAGAATGAGTACTGTGGAATGTAAATATCGAGTCCCGAAAATGCAACAAAGGCTGCTTTTTGAAGAATATGTCCATGCTATTTAAACGAAACAATATTTCTTTGCTATTTTCTTTCGTTCGAACTATTGACGAAAACTGACTTCACGGACTGAAAGTATATTTCGATTATTTCATAACTTAGACAGCATATATACGCACAAAAAAATAGCCTGTGTGATATCTAGATGTTGCTAGATATCTGTAAGTTCTCCCTGCATAAGCAGTTCACGTGCACTTGGAATAAAAAAGAAAAATAGGAATATAAATTATAAAATCTATATGCTTCTCATTTCTTCAGTAGCCGCAGCGGTGGTTGGTTTTGTTTTCTCGAGTAGGGAAAATGCCCAACTGTTACTATTATAAGATTCCTGAGAAAGCACGTATTTTTTATTTTTTGTTACTTGTTATTACCGTAACAACGAAAACAAAAAAAAAACGTTGTGAGAAAGATGGCGAACTAAAAATGAAAAACTGGATGCTTGGCTCAAAATGCAGGAACGATTAAAAAAAAAACGCTAACATTTCATAAATATAGAGAAACAGAAAACCGAACCTTTATTATTTTCTTAGTAACTTTTTTTGCACCTACTTGTCTGTTTCATGAAGGAAGTTTGCTGTTTACGTTAATTCTCAAAAACCCTTGACTATCTGTAATTCATCAGTTATCATATCTCTTCAATATTCCCTACTTTCGATTGCTCTTACCCATTTCTGTAGCATGAAAATAGATTAAATTATGTTACAAAAGGTAGCGGTAAGTGTTTTTTAACCCACTTATGTAAGGTAACGCATCTTTTGAAACGTTCGGAACATCTGGATTTTATATTACATTGAAAGAAAAATAACCTCGTCTCTAAGCAGACATTCTACCTCAACACGCCGTATGGACAAATAGATTCTGCTTTTGACAAGCGAGGTAAATGCCTTATTTTATACGACGCATTACACAACCTTACAAATGACATGACCCAGTCTAGCAAAGCTGCAGTGAAGTGAGCTTCTTGAATGTCAGTATTTAACGGTATTCTTGGCAGCGACTTGGAGTTTATCTTACAATACCGAATGCACTTCTAGTAACGAGCGCGACTTTTAGGTTTCCAAGGTTCTAATCGCAGCTTAACCATACGCTGCGGTCAAAGAATCAAACGAGGGAACCCAGTGAGAAGGTTCTAACTCTTCTGAGCCGATTAAGTATCGTACCTTGAGAGCTGAGTTAAATTAGTACGTAATAGGAACTAGCATCCCCGGCTCTTTCTGGGAAAAGAAGAAATTTCGAGAGCACAGAGACGAGACCCTAGATGAGAGCGTGTTGAGAAGGGATTGGGGGGTTTTAGAACATCCGACAAACCATTGCCCTTCCACGTTTACTGCTGAAAGCTTCCTGGCTTGCCGCCCAACAGCGTTCCATTGAAACACCATCCAAGTAAATCTGCCCTTTAGTAGGATCCTTTGACGATTCCTCTCGCCCTTTTCAAACCGTATGCGTCCAACGCAGCAACATATTACACTAACAATAATCTGCCGAGCGAGAGGAGACAAATTGCATGCCATAAGGGAATACTTTTTTCTGAAGCAACATTCAATCAAGGGAGGCGGATAACACTGTAGAAGTGAAGTTGACAAGCTGACAACCACGTTTCTGTTTTGTTGTGGAACTTCAAAGAGCCTTTCCTTGTTTAGTTATTGCACCATAAGCTTGTAGTGTTTTACAGGTATATTGATTTTTTCTGTAATAATAAGGGAAGGAAATGAGCTAACATGTGGTTCCAGATAAATAATGAAATACTTCCGGCGCTCTTTAAAGAAATAACAATACAGGAAGACTAACAAGTTAGAATTGTTGATGAAAAGTAAATTCCTCATTCTTTGCGAGGATTCCCTCTGTTTTTGCTAATTTTTATGTTTTCACACGTGCTACTTTTCGAGGTGGGTGGAAAAATAAGCTGTTTTGTCCCGCTGAAAACACATTAGTCTTCTCCACTTTCGAGACGTAAATTTGAGATGCAAATGGCTGAAAATAAGATTTCTATCTAGCCTTCATTTCGAGGGTTTCTTCACGAAAAATCGTTCTTCGACTGCCAAAGTATGAAAACGGGAGCGTATTCATGCTTTAGAAGTCCAAGTGGGCACCTTTTCTTACAGAATACATTGATTTTCTATTCCTTTACTTTTTTTTTCTCGAAACCCCATTGTCAGCCACAGATCGCGTATCTTTTCAAACGGGGATACAGTAGTGTAGGAAGAAACGTCTTGTTTTCGAAGAGCGATAAAAATAGTAAAAAGTAACCTAGGCGATACACATTGGCACACTTGTGCAATTGTTGCAAGAGAAAAAAAGTCGAGATTCAGATGGAAAGAGTGCATTTATCTCTCTACCCAGCCTCCGTGAGAAATTCTGCTTAGTATCCTGTGCGCGATATTAACAATTTCCTGCACAAACGCACTTCCGTATTTCGGATGTCTTTTCCCGTTGTTTGCCTTCAGTGTGTCAGAATTTAGCGATTCGTCGCTCGGTTTGTTTACACCGTTGAGCAAGAATTGTCCCGTTCGCGAGATGCCAGACCCGTAATGGCGGTATTGTTGACCAATTTGGTGTGAAAAAGAGGCATCTGAGGTTGGCTTTTTTCCATCACGCAATTTTCGTCTATGGGCAATTTGTTGCCGGCGTATTATTTGACGTCGTATATTTTCTAGGGGCTTCTCATTGTTAATACGAGGTAAACGAGAAAAAAATAGTGACCATTTATGACCCTTTCTGTGGACCTATTTCGGCTTGAGTGAAAATCGACGCAGAAGTCCTGCCGATGACATAACAATAAAAGTAGACGGTAAGACAAGCTTGACGCAGCTACTGTCAGTAACAATGCAAGAAGGAAGGAACGTGGGAATTCGTATGTCGACTACAGCAGTATTGTATTCAGTACTTCCGGCATACCCAGCATTTCTACTTAACTACCTAGCAATGTTTTCCCTGGCATTAACGAGCTTTTCCTGTAAACCCTAGGCAAAGTGCTCCCTTTGAAGCGCGCAAGTCGAGTCTTGCCTGTCAAGACACACCAAAGTAAGCTTCAAGCCTTCAGTTTACGCGGATAATCAGTTCGTTAAATGGAAATGCATAAATATTTACTCTATTGTCGAAAGAAAAAGTTGAAGCTATATTAATTTTTATAGAGTAAGCCTTCGTTATAAAGAACTCCGAGGGGACGGAGACTATCCGTTAAAGCTATAGCCAGTAGTGCTTCAAAGTTAATATTGGCTAAAATGCTTTTAATTTCGCCGGTACATGTGGATCTTGTGCACAGTGGCCTATTGTCAGTTTAAACAGTATGCGTTATAGGGAGTTTTTACTTTATTCGCATCCACCCCGTAGCCAGTGGGGTTTAACCCCTCTGAGATGGAAAAAAAAACGCACGGATGAAATTCTGGGTTTTGGAGCAAGATCTAGTTGTGAACAGTTTTACATTCAAAATATACTATGGAAATTAAAATGGAAATAGGTATAGTTGAGTTCATGTAGCTGTTTTAGGTACGTAATCAGTTTTCTACAAAATAAATACAAAAGGAAAGCCGAAGACGATATTTCGTCGCTAAGCTGATGTTGGTTCGCCTTAAATACACACATAAGCATCCATCCCCCCGAAATTTCATTTTAGAATGGTGAACAAAATGTCCAATAAAACTGCATATTGGAAACTTCTTCAAACCGACATGCTGGCTGCTACGGACCTGCTCCGGAAAAAAATAATTCAAATTCTTGTGAAAAGTAACTAAAATATTAATACAAAATTTTACATAAAGTGTATCACAATTTATGCATACCAATAAAACCTCATAAGAACGAAACTGTAGGCAACAAAAAAAAAAAACTGATGGGTTATCCAAAGTTATTTATATCAGACTTTTTGTGAACATTTACGAATCTTAAGACCTTATAATCCATTTTTCGAGAATTCATTATAAAAGGGTTCCTTGTAATGGGATTGTATTAACGCTACATTATTACTATGCGTGCTGCCGTTACGATATTATTACGTGTGCGGCAGTTACGTTTCGCTGTAAGGGGATTGCTACGCAGTAACTATAATGTACTGTAAAAGTAATAAATACACCTACACAGAGACCTCATAAGTGGGTTAGTGTATTCGTCTTATGAGCAGAGAAAGGCGAGTCCGAGGGTTTCACCTATCTGTTCAAGTACGTCTTAGTGCATGTCGTCCGTATAGTACATTCCATGCCCAGGTGACACAAAACGTAGGAACGGACCCGAGTCCCATTAAGAAGTACTTCCAATGTGGTAAGAGAATCTTGTGAGAGCCAACATGCGAATCTGCACGTACCCTGTCCTACAGGTTTGCTGGCACTAACCGCGCCTGCCCTCTCGTATTTCATTGCCACGTACTGTGCTGTACCATATACTGTAAAGAACTCGCCAGCGAAGTCACACGGGCAAATGGGCAGTATTACAGATACATAACATTTGAATGTCACGTATTTTGAATTAAATTGAAACAATAAATTTCCGTCGCGAGGAAATGGGGTAGTTATTCGACAACGTAAAATATCGCACTGGTACGCTATTCACGCGAATGCAGTGCAGTTAGAAAAAAAAAAACTTTGCTTGGGTCGATTTCTTTGACGAGTGCTGTTCAATGGAGCGCTACAGGTCAAGAGGGCTCAACGGATTATGGAAAATCGACCTAGAGAGACATCTTTAGGTACTCTTAAGGAGGCTTGCGGCAAGTATGATTTTCGAACACATTTAACGGAGGAAATACGGAAATTTGGCAGCTTTATAAAATTTCAGCACATTAAAAATAACAGATTTTAGTGAAAAATTGTATGACACGAGCACAATTACATGAGTAAACAACGTAAGTTTCCTTCGCTTTTTCTTTATAATAAGGAGGGCGCCTATTACATTATTACGTTTGTTGTGGGAAATTTAAATTTCTCTCACCATTTTCAAATAAGGAATTCTAAAGCAATCTTTAAGAAAATTACCTCGAGGCTCCATCGCAATGCGACGATATGCCTCTAGTCCTGGTAACCTTTTTTTTTTTACTTTCATAGCCAGAAACCAAACACTCAAATTTAAAAGCTTTATTAAAACAGGGGGGAAAATATTAAATTATAATAAATAATTTTGAAAGCTTATCCGTTAATTTTCTGAAGCCGGAATTTCCTAAGTTTTCACCTCGCACCGGCCGCAGCTTTTCAAGACATTTCGGCACCCTCTTTCAAACCACGCACTCTAAACTTTATTTCAAGTTTTGGTCTTTTGGTCCACTCAAGGCGGCCCTACAAGGCAATCTCTGAACACAGATTGAGAACCGCTGATTTGAAGCAATTTCCCGTGATAAGAAAAGCCCTAGAGTGATGCTATGATACGAATATAACAAAAATACTTTGAACAATAAGCAGTGTTTGCGGGTTTCGGCATCCTCGCACAGCATGGTCCTTAGTGCTTAAAAACCATCAACAGAATCCCTTACAGAGTTATGGTTCTTTAAAACTTTACACGAAAAATACGTTTTTTTTTTAGAAAGATATGTCCTGGAAGAGGTG
Organism: Triops longicaudatus; assembly: GCA_022885665.1. Classification (NCBI taxonomy): domain Eukaryota; kingdom Metazoa; phylum Arthropoda; class Branchiopoda; order Notostraca; family Triopsidae; genus Triops; species Triops longicaudatus. The sequence continues at coordinate 105,412 of JAGQDJ010000190.1, forward strand.
CACATCGTATATTAAAAAAAAGAAATGGTCAACTGGCTTGTAACTTCTTATGGTAAAACACAGGTTGCAATTAAACCAACTTCTTGTTAAACTTAACAAATGCGAACCCTGCACTTTTAATAACTGTCAACTCTCCTTTAATTTTTTGTGCTCTCTTGGCTTCTTGTTCATATATTCGTTCCCTCTTCTAACAGCCAAAAGACATTTCTCGTCCAGACATAATTACGCAGTACAGTTTAATTTGTGATCAGTGAGAAATGTAAAACCGGTGATAGTCCCTAATTTCTTAGATTGGCGTTTCGTGGGATTTCTGTGTTACTTAACAGTCAGACTTTGCTTTAAAAGTAGCATCAAAAGTTAACTATTACACGATGCTGTCTGACTTGGTAAGGGTCCGTTTACCCGAGGTATTAATAACGTTTCAAGTTCTATTACGTGTGTCGAATGTCCTGAGTTTCCTTTGTGACATGGTAGTTGCCAGTAGATGGGTGGCCGACGTACACAGTCACATATGCCACTGTGCACTCAGCTTCAACGAGACGTCCATTTGTCATTCCGTTTAGTCTCTTCGCCATGTGGAAAGTCTGGGTTACGTGTGAAGTTCCAGTGTTGCGGACGGTTACCATGTTACTGGAAAAAAGCGTAAAGACATTCACGACAAAGGCCATTTCCGAGAACTGTCAGCGTCCATGCCCATGAAATTGTTTGCTTGGGACCGATTTGGGATTGCGCAATGTTTGTCTCCTTGCAAATTACCAACCCTCTTACCCTTAACTTCTGCACCGAAAACAAAACGCTTGACAGAGGAAGCGTATTTGTAAGCGTATGAAAAGAGAAGTTTTGGGGTTAGAATGACTAAGTTCGTACAAAGGAACATTAATGTCATCCACATTTCCTTCATTTGTGGGGGAAGCTCATTTCGGCGGGCCATAAAGCAAAAAAGTTTTCTCTTCTTTCTATCATTTTTCTTTTGTTTTTGTCCCAAAAGGCTCAGTTGCTCAAGACATATAATAAAGCGGCGTTCCTTCTGCGTAGTACTACGCTTATATTCGCGAAGTGACAAAAAAAAGAAAAGATTTAAAATGAAAAGAATCGGCACTCAGTTCGGCTTTCGGGCAGGATGCGACGTACCCGATCACTGCTGCCAAGGAGTCGTAGTTGCTATAGAGAGGTGTCGTTTTAAGAGGAACTGGTTAGTAAGAATAAGGCATATTGTTATTTTCTAGAAGGAGATAAAAAAAATCCGGTGATTTTATACACCGTTCCTAGGTAACTCAATTTTTTTCAAAGAAAAGAGCAACAAAGTGTCAAATTATTGTTCCACCTCAGTTTTTAAGTTTTATATTCTCGTTGCGTGACGGACTAAGAAAACCGAACTCGGTACAAAGAACGGCACAATGTCAGATTATTGATTATGTCACGAAAACCCCCTCCTAACTTTCGGAATATTACAGCATTGCCTACATGCACTATACCGTACCCGCTCCCAATCTTTAAGCTTGGCAACGCCCCATAAACTTTTTCTCTTTGAAGTTTCCCACGGCGAACAACTCTGGGTAATAACAATGACGCATGAATTAGTAATGTGGTCCACACGTCCACTGATTATTCTTGGTCTGATCTTGGGACGCAGTTGGTGTCTGCACAAATTTGATGCACGGTGTCAACTTTCGCCCCATCTGTCTATTTACACACTGCATAGAAATGCTGCGCAACGACAAAAATCCTACAACGAAAAAAAAATCTACATACACCCCGATTTCATGAGAACCATTCTGTTATTTTCGCAGATGCAGCCGGTTATTTTTAGCGAGTTTTGTGATGACGTATGCCGCAAAAAAAGGAAAAAAATATCAATTGTTGGTTGCTTTTTGCTGAGCGAGAAATAGGAACACAAGGTCTACGTTTGGAATTTTTATATCTTGTAAGCTAAGAAGTATTAGGTGCTTACTACAGGAAAGATTTAATAGTAATAACAGCGTTCTGTATTATTTATACCTAATAAAAGTGTTAGTAGGCTAAGAGCTCTAAGATGGAGGCGTGGCGTGCGTACGTAGGGCTCCTAATTGAGTATAATCGCCATATCGTTTTCCTTAGGGTGGTTCAGAGCTATTGTCCACTGTTGTGGTTCAAACGTGGTGCCGAAACTCTATATTTCTAATAACAGGAAATATGTCCTATACGTTCCGAAAAGAGACATTGTTACTAGACCGTGTCGGTGTCCAAGTCCATCACGGTTCTCACAACTGACCAGTGCTTGTTATGGAAACCGCCGTTCTCATTTCCCTAATAAAGTTGGAGGGCCAAAATAGACTTGAGTGCCTCTTTTTCTTTTCTTTCCTGTTTCATATAACGAACCTATTAGTGTGGCGAGCCAAGTCATTATATGCGTTATTGATCCTACCAAATCCATGACAGGCTTTTAATTATGTTTTCTGACTTTGTGTCGAACGTAGGATGCTTAACTTTTTTCTTTTTTTTTTCGAAAAAAAGCTGAACTCGGAACTCAAAAGTTGCAACGTTAAAGAGTGTTGATCTTCTTAACGTCACGGATCAAAAGCATATATCGACAAAACATTCTCCCTCCGTAATTTGAAACACACCTGTACCCATTAAGTTGACGAAAAGCTTACAGAAGAGTTCCCTGGAATATTCTTTTTAAAAAGGCTTTACATTTGGTATAGAAGGTGAAAACTCAAAAGAACTTTTAATGGTTTGTACCGGAAGGTTGGAGGCCTACTCTCCATAATATCTTACCAGAGTGAATGACGTGAGAAACAGCCTTCTGTGAATATTTAACTCCCTTCCGTTTTCACCGAGCTCTACTGACAACCCCTGAATACACAGCGCAAACAAGAATAATGTCGAGTTGAGACATTTTGTCTCTGACTTGTATTTTCCCCGTGTTTTGTTATTGTGCTCTTGATGTAGAACCCGAAGCTTTTCACATTTAATACGCACAAAAACGTTTACTGATCCAATGTTTGTTGTCTTTGATGGCGTTTATAACTTTCTCATGATTGTTGCAACAAGTAGGATGCTCTTACCAAAAAAAAACTTTGCTAGTACTTTTGTTTCGAAGTTGAGGAAAAGCAGGCAATATCTGTTGAACCTTTAATATCAATGTGAAGTGGAGTAGCCCCATTGACTATTGGGTAGAACGCTTTCGCGAGATTTGTGGACATCGAGCTTTGCTGAGCAGAGTAGCTCAGGCTCCTTTATGCTGCAACTTTTATGTGTAGTGGAGAAGCCGCAATTGAAACCAGACTTACAATCCGTACTTGTGCTTTTATGTTGGTTGTATGTGTAAAAGAAAGGGAGGAAAAGACCTGAAACTCTTATGAAGTAATAATAAAGCTCCCCATCCATACACTTAAGTGTCACGTATGGAAGATGATCGAATGCTTCATGTCCGAGCCAGGTTTTGAGTCGCTCATGAGTGTTGCCATGCTAACGAAAGGGGTTTTCTCGCTTCCTCACTCGCCAAATTCTGACAATATGAATATTCACGGACGCAACCATCTTTCTTGGAAGTTGGGATGATGCACGTGCGCCTAATTTCTTGATTCTCTGTCATAAGGCTATAATCTGGTTATAGTAGCTGAATAAATCGAATTATGCGTGCTGCAATTAACGCAAAAGGGGAAATGTGTCAGCTACTCCATACCTGACGCATACGCAGGCTTACCATGTCAACTTACACCACTAATCATGGAAGTGCCATACCCTTCAAATTACCCTTGATCTTACCCTAGCGTTTGCCACTTGTTCACACTACCTTTCCCATCGTGTTAAAATATTAGTTCATTGTTGTTTTCGATGCGTGTTCCAGCACCACAAACCAACAAGCCCAACATAACAGGCATGGATTTTAAGCCTTGCGCAAAGAAATCCATGAAACTAGATATTCCAATGCACACATTGTAATTATCTTAAGCAAAGCTAAGGTAAAAAGAATGCAGACACTCTCCATAACCTCTGGATAAATAATAGGCTGTGACACACTGACGTATTTTCTGTTGTATGGCGTTAATGGCATCAACTTTGAAGCTGAAGCGTCGGTAATGGAACGCGCACGTGAGAGTTATTTTAGGAGACTCGGGTTTATTGTAACTCGAGGTAATATTATAAAAAGCATAACTTTTTTTAAAAAAAGAAAAAAAGCCACAAGAGGTCCTAAAAATCATGGCCAAAGCAAACAGCAAGACCCGTTCGCAAAAAAAGCTATGTATCAAAGAAAAACATTCATACACGATGTAATTTAAATTATAACTTTGCACCTTTTCTTAGAAAAAAGTGTGCCCTTCTCTTTAATTATAAGGTCTGTTTTAAATATATTTACTTGAATAAGAATAATTCTGAAGTAAACAAACAACGGGGATCAACACTAGAACAGCTTTAAAACTAATTTTCCGAAGTTATTTTACGCTTGGTATGAAAAGCCAGAGTAGTTTAGGTTTTCAAACTAGAATGCTTCTAGTTTTCGTATCGTGCAATCACGTAACGACTTAGCAGAGAATTAGAAGACATCTACATCTAACGATTATACACTCGAGTGACAGTTAAGTTTGTGCACAGAATGCAACTAAAAAACGCAAATTTACCATCGAACCAAGTTTGCTTAAAAGAAAAGTTTAATAAGTATGCAAGAAAGCTCAATAAAGTAAGCAGAAAGGTGTGTTCCCATATAGATGAACTTTTTTGCAGTCTACTGTAGCGTTCATATATTTCGACTTATGTGTATACCCCGGTTAGCTTCGTAGTGTAACATAGATTCAAATGCAGTAGTTTTATGTCTACGGTTGGAAGGTGAGTAGGAATCGACAGTCGCGCACGTAAATTAAGGAATTTGATGTGAAATCGATAGAAAGGACTCTCTTCATTAGCAATCAATAAATAGATCAGTCATAAAGAGGGATTCGCTCCCTACAATCCTAAAGGAATCTCACTTCAATAAGGAATTATGTCTCTTTTAAAAGAAATGCTGGACTTTTTGAGGTAGTCGCAATTCCCTAACAAAGCTGAAGCAATACATTAATGACATGCCTTTCACGGTCTTATTTGTAGGTCGATATGTAAGAAAGGTAGGAACAAGAAAAAGACACTCGCGAGAATAAGTTCGTTTTCTCTCACGACTTTAGCTTTTGGGGGTGGATTGATCAACTGTATTCACAAGTTGAAAAGAAGCCTACTAGGGTGGAGGGAGTGTTGAGACCCGTAAGTAGCAAAACAGGTCTTGGGTTCAGAGCCCCGTCGGAAAGAGAAATATAGTTGCATAATGACTATTGTGTTCGCCCTGGCATGACGCATCTTTCGACGCGTTTGTATCTGTCGGATTAAAATTGACGTTCCGTTTGATGGTAGGTTGGCAGGGTTGACGTGAGGAAGTGAACCATGTGATAATCGGTTTGTATTGTACCAACTTACTTGACAAACATGAAGATTCCCGTAGTCTCCATGGCTCGGCTGATGCCTTTCCACGAAGCCATCATAATATACTTTTGTTTAACCGTCAACGGCAGGCGTGGATCCGGTGGCGGCGGTGGTTTCCATTCCGCATTTATTTTTTCATGTAAAGGTGCCACAGGACACATTGGCAGCATGTTGACAGGCGGAGGCTGTATGGGTACATTCTTGCCCTGGAGAGGATTTCTGTCATCGAGCGACGAACTGGTCAGCTTTCCCAACTCGCAGCCCATTTTTGCCCTTTGGTTCCTTTTCACAAGCCACCGAGTTAATCCCAGATTGTCAATTTATTTTTCTTTCTGTAAAACGTGTTGCTGCCTTTGGCCGCTTCCTATGTGTATCTTCGTCTCTTTTATGTCGAATGAGGATCAACGAGATCACACTTGGAAGAGAAACTTGCCCTCCCCCCTTGAGAATTATAGCCTTGGAGCTCCGACGTCCAACGGATCTTAACAAGCGTCGCTGAGTGGCTTGAAAATTGAAAAAGCTTTATTAATTCACAACTCGCTGCCACTTCACAGTAGCGTACTCGCTTTTTATAGCCCTAGTTTTTCCATCGACAGTTCTCCTGAAGTTGTATTTCACTTTGTAGGTCGGGTATTTCTCCAACAAGTTAAAATAGTCCGCAAACTGAAAGAACCACGTTTAGGAAAAGAGAAACCGCAAAAAGCCAGCCCACTGCAACATTACAGCTTTAGCTGCTAATAAAAGCACAACTTTTCGAAGACGAGTTTTTATTTTTCTTGACAAGCCAAAATGTAAAGTTCCTATTTCTTCACGAGCGCTTCTTTCCAAACGAACGAAAATGTCTTGCTTGGAAACCCCAATTTGTCTTAGGTTTTTCTCCAGGACTATTACTTAGGTCAGCGCGTTTCCCGCCTCAGTGCATCTGCCTATTTTTTTCACCGATGAGAGAAAATAGCGAGATTTGAGTCCCTTAGTGAGGACACCCACCAATCAGACAAATCCGTTTTTTTATGTCCAAAGAATAGTGGTAAAGAAAGGCAGAATGAGGAATATCAGTCCGTTTAAAAAATCGTTGAGAGCACCAAATGGGACGGGCAGTCGTCGAATGACGGAAGCGCCTAATCTACTGGAAGCTTCAGCTATCCGAGTATCTTGTGAATAGAATTACACTCGCCGAGGATCACAGGAGTACAATATCGCACAGATATGACGACGTCCGTCGCCGAGGACGTCTTCTTGCTTTCTCCTCCTGTGATATGTGTGCGGAGCTGAACTGAATGCCCGCTTCGTTGTCTACTCTACCATACAGCGCGAGTTCTTCGTGATAGCGTCGCTCAACTTGCAACGTGCCGATCGAAATTCCTGCGCGTCGTTCCTTACGTTTGGACCCGCCTTATTTCTTACAATCTCTGTCCAAAATAGAGGGTGCCACTTTTTATCCCGACCTGCTACGTAACTAGGATGCTATACGTTTTTTCAACCTTTATATTTTCTTCATTGCTTCCTTACACTCTTGTTCTGCGGAGGTTACGGTCTGCTTTATTTGGTTTTTCCTCTAACACGGACCATACTTTTTCATTCTGCAAATAGAGCAAAAGTGAACGCAAAAAAGTTAACGCCTAAAAAATGCTCATAAAAATTTTTTTTTCCTCCAAGTTCGTAAGAATCCTTATGCAGTAGAGGAATCAAAGTCCGATTCAACGTGAAGTGGAGCCATGCGGCCAGCTGGGATTTGGTCGGATTTCAGGCGAATCGCTTATTATTGCCGCCCTGTTCTGCTGATCCAGGCCCGCGACGTCTGTGAACTTGCTGGCCAACAACGGCTTAATAATGGACAGTAAACAAAAACTCCGGAAATAAGAGGCGCATAAAAAAGGGTTGCTAGCTACATTCATTAGACATGAGCAGCTGCATGTTAGTAAAGATAACGTTTCTAGGGAAGAAATCCATCTTCCAAGGGTAGTTTTCTCCCTCGTTAGTATTTACTTAGACACAAATGTTATTGCATTCCTAACGCAGTACAACGGGTAAGGTTTTACCCACTAGCATAAGTTCTTACGACCCAGAAGTTCTCGACACTCTTAAATATAATAGACTCCATTAGAAATGCTCATTGTTTTATTAGGCTGCGATTCTACATTATTAAGTTACGAGTAATATTTATGACCATAATTTTAATAATTTTCGAAAATAAAACGAAGCTGCGTAGAAACGGGAATGGGCTAATGGTTGCTCTCATTAAAAAAAAAAAATAAAAAAATAAAACCGCTATAGTACCAACCTATCGCTTTATCGCAGTGCGCCTCGGTGATTTCAAGACGCGTCTTTCAGTGACTTGTCAAGTTTTAACCATACGCCCCAATTATCGAATTTCGTATAAAGTATTAATGTTCAAAGGGCTGGATCTCGAACCAGTCGAGCTTCATCACCGTCACGAGAACTAATTACCCATGCAATATAGTTATCGTGCCCCTTAATGCCTTTATTTCTCACCCCTAGCGGGGCGTCTGTATGAATCCCCGCATCTCATAGTCGCAAAACGCGTGGGTGGAGACTTGCCTCAGAACCAATGAAGAAAAGTTTTTCCTCTGGTTCGGTGAAGGAAATGTAAGGGAAAAGGGAGTCTGCGGATATCCTCCGTGTCGAGAACATATATCAATTTGTACCATTTGAAAGAAAGAAAGAAAAAGCAAAGAGCCTCATAAGAAAGCGTAGTTAAGGTCCTCCTAGCGACGCATGAATCATTTGATAAAAGGGTTCCAAGGTTGTGTGGTAACGGCAGGCTACGTGTTATTCGTCAAAGAACGGCTATATTTTCATCATTTTCTCCGGAAAAGACCCGCATTGCGAAATCATGCCCAGAAAGGAGAAAAAGGGGCGGCTGAAGCAGAATGGGGGAAAGCGGGTAAACCAAGGAAGCCGGGCTCCGGCACGTGGCGCCTCTGACGGATAAAGACATCACCAAAGGAAGTTGTGTTTGTATTTTTGATAGGTTCTTTGGTTTGGACGCAGTGTTGGTGAATCATGGGGAGATTTAGTAAAGAAATCGTGTTTTTCAGTCTATTTTTCGTGACATTGTACCGTGTTTCTCACACTGAAAGACACGGACTTCCTTCTCGTACATTGCATGTGAAAAATATAGCAAGTTATGTAAAACGTAGCGTGATTGCTCCAGATTGGCTCCAGAACGAGCCTAGCCTTGCCGGTATTTTGAGCTCAGGAAAACTTATAGTTCTTTTATAATCTGACTGGACTTTTGCGTTTTAGATCTCCAGAAAGTTCCCACAAACCCGGTAGACTCCGTAGTTAAATTTGATCGCGGAATTCCAGCTGAGTCAGAGGCGTTGAACAACGCTAGGAGTAAACGGGATGTTGTCATTTCTCCAGATGTAAAGCCTGGAAACAATGGCAAACTTGGTGGAATACTTTTACCTAATGCAACATCTGTGGTATGATTCATTTTTTTGCGTTGTTGACCCCAGAAAGAATCTTGGCAACTTGCCATTGCCACTTGTTATTATTAAACACTGAGATAAGTTGTTTATGATAACAAACACTATATTTGGATAGAAAAGTTGCTATATTCATTCGTTAACAAGAAACAAATCCATGTGGGTGTTTATGAGCAATTTAAAGGAGGGTGAATAGAACTTGCTGCTACTTCGTCAAGTTGGCAATTTTCCGTATAGGCTACTTGAAAGAGCGGGAGTTTTCTTGCTACAAATCGATTTTTTTATTTTTTTACTTGCTGATTTTATCGGGAACCTGTTTCCTCTACCGCTCCGCTTCCGCTGTCAACCACCACAAGTTTTGCTCCTTGACCGACGTCCTTAAACGTCATTTCCAACTCTTTATCAGATGATTTGATTTCCTATTGCGTCAACTTTTTTTTTCAGCCATTAATAAAATTCAGATTGCCCTTTTTTAAGTAAAAAATATTTTACTGCCATGACGATTTGCCTACAACCTGTTAAACCAACCTCATATTTCATGTTATTGTTCTGTTTTCTTAGGTATGAATTGTTTTCATGATATTAGGATTTATTCACCTTTCAGCTGACTTAAAATTAGCTCTGTAACTTCTTTTGTTCTTGTACATTTTCCTTGCGATTTGTCTCTTTTCGTACATTTTGTGATTATACGAGAACGTGTGCCGTTAGGCCTACACTTTTAATGAGAGTTTACAAATTTGGAAGACTTCCAGCGATTTTTATACTATTCTTTTACTTTTGTGTTCCATGTCTTGTACATTTGACTGATGTTTCGTAAAATTATTGTTCCTATATTTATGTAACTTACTGTGAGTTAAGTTTTTATTTCAGTCATAACGTACGCTTACTTGTGCATGTATTATATTTCGAACAAACGCAAGAAACTTTTTACGAAATGAAAAAAAATCGCAACGTTTTCTTTTTATCTTATTTGTGACTGGTTTTGAAAGGTGGCGAATGATTAATAATAATTGATTGGTTTAAATTTAACTCCTGGCTCGTACGTAGTGTTACCATTCTGAGGTTTATCATTTATGACTATCTTGTCATGTTGTGGATTTTTCCCTTATGTTTAGCGATTTCTTCTGTCAGATTTTTTTTTGAGTATCATGCTTACTTTATGTTGTTCGTTTACTTCATTTTTGTCAAGTTATTTTCTTCGCATATTATTGTTTTTGTATTTCTCACGTGTAGGCCTACTGTGTACTCAAGCGTAGTTGTATTGTTATTCATTTTATTGTTTATTTTCGTTGTTTTTTATTATTATTTTTTTCTTCGTAGACTGTCCTTAATGATACGCATTTAATGTTGAGTGTGGATTGGGCCGGGGAAGGTTCCGATGTCGTGGTTTGTTTAGCCCGGAATCCGGCCAGTAGCAACGACAGTTCCTCTTCGATATTTATATCCAAAGACTACGGACGCTCATTCATTAACAAGGACCACCTCTTTACAATAGCCAATGGGTCGAAGACTACCATTGCCAAATTGTACAATCATCCGAAAATCAATAGTCACGTGAGTCCCTTTGTTTCTAACCCCTTCTCCTCGTTATCCCAGACAAAGCTGACCTTGAACCTCTTTCCTGGTTGTCATTTTCAGTACGTGCTGGCGGATACGTTGCATAAAGCGATTTTCGTATCTGACGATTACCTGGAAACCGTGAAGCGCCTGTCGGTGGATTTTGTCCCAGACGACCTGACGTTTGACGAAAAGCGTTACGAGACGCTCATTGCCTTTGATAAATCGGATGCCCGTAAACCTGTAAGTATCCGTATGGTTTTTGACGTCTTTATGACACATTTAATAAGGCAAGGGAGTCAGCGATGCGGGAGCTTCTTTTCAGTGTTTGTATTTGATGACAAGGGATCGGGGGTAGCGCGGTTCTTAGAAATAGTTAAGTGTTCAATTTCGTTCCTGCAGCCAAGTTCTCTTTCATGCTTTTTTATTTCTTGGCTTTTTTTCTTCGAGAAAAGGGTTAATCTGGTTAGAAGAACAGTTTCGTTTGTGATTGAGTCATTTGGCACGGCGTCGAAACGAATGAAATGGGAGACTACGATAGCAAAAACTGTCTCAGGACGTTAATTAAACTGACTAGTAAGCTGGGCGTAGGAAAGTTACTATTTTCGTTAGATTACCGTATTTTGCAATGCGAATCAAGTAAGCGTGTATTTTTACACCTTGTGGGCGGAGTCTAGTAGGCCGAGCCTTGATGTAACCTATTGCTATATGATATTCTATGTTTGGCAAAAGCTTGATCGTCGAATATCAAGAGCCGTCTGTGGAGAAATTGAGTCATTCAGTTACTTTCGTGACAGAAGCTGTCGACTATGGGATTTCCAATTTGTATTCTGTTTTCTCCCTGTGTTTCGGAAAGAAACAAGCTAGTAAATTAGCTTCCAACACGTATTGCTCTGTCGTCATTTCGCTGCTATGTCGCCAAATTTTCGGTTCCTTTTGCGGATGAACGTTCCACACCGAAATTGAAAGAGTCGGCGAGTTAGGGTTTGATGCCGTTGGTAATGAAAATTGCGTTTCACGTTTTGCGTTTCAAGTTGCTTTTAAACTGAATTATTATTCATTATTAAATTATTAGTTATATTTAAATTATTCTATAATATCATGTTTGCAAATTCGAACAAGGCCATCTTGGATTTCGGTAACTTTTTTTTCCTTTTTCTTCTAACTTTTCTGAGTGTTGCATTTCTAGCATTCAGCAAAGTGTTGTGTTTCGAACTTTGCGTTTTTAGCGTTTCTGTTTTATTTTCGGGCAAAGGCGGAAATAACGTCATTCGGGAGAAAATATGCTGACGTTCGATCCACATAGATGCCATCGTTAGACAATGGCGCTAACTTTTCAACAGTGTAGAAGTAAATGTACATTAAGTCATAATATAGCGTATAAATGACAAAACATACAGCAAAAAATATTATGATAAAATATCCATTAATAAATGTAGAATAAATCAGTATCAGTAAACGTTATGATCTTTGTAGCAATAAATTTTAAGTGTTTCTGCGAAATATCATAGTACACATTGCCAAATTTTTAGTATTGATTACACATTACTTTTTATTATTTTTCTTTTTTTAAGTTGTCGTTATAAAAAGTAATAAGAATTTAACGAACGTATCATTACTAGAACATTAAATTGTGAGTCGACTTAGTAAAGAGCGCCTAAGAAAAGTGGTTGTACTTAACTCGTATGGTTATGAAGGTTACAAAATTACATGATTTTTTACTCCCTCGAGACGGTAGCGCAGTTTTGGATGGGATTTTTGGCTCGAACAAGCTGTGGTTTTAGGGGTTAAAGAAGTTGGTGAGTCATTTCTAATTACGTTGCTGTCATTACTTTTCTTTTAAGCTACGACTAAGTCTGGACCGTGGCGCCACGTGGACTATCGTCAAGCAGTTCGTGAAGGCTTTTTACTTGGATCCGACCACTTCACCCACTACTTTATACGTCGAACATGAAACACCCGGTGCTGGAAACGTCGTCGTGGCTTTCCCCAGCGTTTTGGGAGGCGGTGGACTCCAAGATCAAGTTATCATTACGGGAGTCCAAGATTTCGAGCTCCGTGACGAGTTTATGTTTGCCACCAAAATTCCCGAAGGAAAAACGGTAAAACCTTTTCCCCGCCCCCTCCTTGAAAACCTCATAAGCTGTTACCCGAATTTATCCATTCTTCAAAAACATTTTTGTTTATTTTCATTTTTAAATTTTTCTCTCCGCTTTGACTTGTCAATATTTAATGTGAAATATTACTGATTTTTCCCCGTATTCATCAATATTTTCTCAGTATTATCTGTAATTCTTGTTATATTATTTAGGATATTTTCTTTGAATAATTCAGTATTTTTGCCTCTTCTCAGTGGTTTATCAGTAGCCTATATATCTGTATTTTTGTTGACATTTTTTAGTATTATTCCGCATTTTCTCTGTATTATTCAGTATTCTCGTAGTACAGTAAAATCTCGCTATAACGTACTCTCAGGGGGAAGGAAAATTTGTCCAAAATTGCCAATTGTGTTTGGTAGCCAAGTGATTGGAACAAATGTTTTCCATTTCGCCGGGGTACGTGGACTTGAATAGAATAGCCGATTGTCCGTTAAAACCGGTGTCTGTTATAGCGATATCTTTAGTGCAGTTTGGTTTCGAAGTTTTCAGTGTTTCGTTAATATTTGTCAATTTCAATATA